>JAOYNU010082931.1:0-54452 GCA_026745395.1 Tympanopsis confertula | reverse complement strand
GAGAGGGGGAGAGGGAGAGAGGGGGAGAGGGGGAGAGGGGGAGAGGGGGAGAGGGAGAGAGGGAGAGAGGGAGAGAACGCACCTGGGATGTACATGTCCGGGCTGTTGATATCCTCCCGCGGCGGCGCATAGGCCATCTCGCCCGCCTGGCCGACGACACTCTGCTTCCTTGACCACGGCGTATGCCGCCAGGGAAACAGGACGAGGAACAACTTGTTGACGACGTACGAGTTTGACACGTTGAAGTAGTGTTTGAGGGCCGACACGTTGACAAAGCGGGATATGTTTTGCTCGACGTATTCCTGGCCGTGTCGGAAGGCCGTCTGGCTGAACTGCGCGGCTACCTGGGCCGTCGGGTCGTTGATGAAGTTGCCGTAGGCGCCAAAGGCGTTTTGCCCGCCGGGGGGCTGTGGGGTCTGGTGCGCGGCATAAGGGTGCGGGTTGGCCGCGTACGCATTGAGGTGCGAGTGGTGGCCCTGGGCGGAGGGCGGTTGCGGGGGTGGCGGAGAGCGCAGTTGCGGGACCGACGATACGTGCTGAGGGACGGGATGGTGGAGGGGGGGGGAATGGCCGTAGGTCGAGGGGCGCTGCATTGTGCAAATGTGCGTTTGCCGTCGTCTGTCGTTTTGTGTCTGTGGTGTATATCGCTGGCGATAGTGTCGTGGCCACTTGCTCGCAAGCCGCCGTGTTGTGAGCCGCAACCGCAGCAGCGCCAAAAGGTGGCAGCTCCGTCATTGGCCTCGTTCTTCAACGTTGACTCTGCGGTGCGTCACGTGGTGCGTCACGTGATGCTCCGGGTAAATCTCGTGAGATCCGTCCTGATTTGACTCCAATATTAATGCCCAAAGATCAATCTCAAAGCAAACTCGGACTTCCTGCCATCTCTTTCTTGTCTACCCCGGATCAGATACATACCAGCATACTACTACAATAAGAGAGAGAGAGACAGAGAGAATTGGCCTACTATGCTCGACACCTTCAGCATCCTAACCACCTCGGGTGTTGTGCTCTGGTCTCGAACATACTCGCGCGTGCCGCCCTTGGTCATCAACACCTTCATATCAGATGTCTTTATCGAGGAGCGCAAACCCAAGGCACACCTCGATCCCTCGTCCGGCGCCGTCAGCCCGCCCTACCAGGTCGAGCAACACAGCTTGAAATGGGCCCTGGCCAAGGATCTTGGTGTCATCTTTGTGGTGCGCGCCACCCACCCTCCTTTATCGTCGAGACCGAGCAGATGAACTTACCATGACGCATTGATTGATTGATTGATAGGCAGCGTACAGGTCCCTCTTGCACCTTTCATGGATAGACACGCTCATCGACAACATCAAGGCCATATTCGTCGGCCTCTACTCGGACCAGCTGCGCAGACCCCACACGACCCTCATCGAATGCCACACCTTCGACCAGTACTTTGATCAGCAGCTCTCGACCCTCGAGGCCACGGCGCCTCCATCGGCCCGGCCAGCCATCCTGCACGACCATGTCGTGTCGTCCGGCGCCGAGGACGCCGCATCCATCTTGGGTCCAGTGCGCCCGCGCACCCCCAACGGCGGCGACCCTTCGCTCCTCGTCCTGCAGCAGCCCATGAACTCGCCGGGCTCGCGGCCCTCGACGCCTGCCACCCCGGCGACCAAGCTGTCCCGCCGCGCACGCAAGGCCCAGCACGTGGCTGCCGCCTCGGCCTCGGCCCCGGCGTCATCGGGGGACGAGTCGAGCACAGGCAACCTCCGACAGCGCTCCGTGTCGGCAAAAGTGGTCAAAAGGGGCCGCAAGTGGGATGCCGACGGGATGGCCACCGAGGAGGATGACAATGTGCAGCTCGACTACTCGTCCATGGCGGCCGAAGCCAACCCCCCCCCCCCCCAAGCCCGCTCCTCGGCTGTTGACCACGTGTCGGCGTCGACATGGGGGACCACGTCCAAGGGCAAGTTTATCCTCAAGGATCTCGATGACGAGGTCGAGGCCCTTCTTGCGTCGGCCAAATCCAAAAACATGCAGTCCCAGACGACCCCGAAGCCATCCGCCGGCCTCGTCGGATCCGGTCTCTCAACCATTTCCTCCCTCTTCCACAACATTGTCGGTGGCAAGACTCTTGGCGCCGATGACCTCGCCGCGCCACTCAAGGGCATCGAGGAGCATCTGCTCAAAAAGAACGTGGCCCGCGAGGCCGCCCTCCGCCTGTGCGAGAGCGTCGAGCGTGAGCTCATCGGCGTCAAGACAGCATCGTTTGAGACGATCCATGCTCGCATCCAGTCCACCATGGAGACCACCCTGACCAAGATGCTCACGGCCACATCCTCCCTGGACCTTCTTCGCGAGATCGACGCCGTCACGCGCCCTCCGACCTCGTCCCTGCCACTAAAGAGGCCGGCTCCACGTCCCTACGTCGTCTCCATTGTCGGCGTCAACGGTGTCGGCAAGTCGACCAACCTCTCCAAGATTGCCTTTTTCCTCCTGCAAAACAAATACCGCGTTCTGATCGCCGCCGCCGACACGTTCCGCTCCGGCGCGGTCGAGCAGCTCGCCGTCCACGTCCGCAATCTTTCAGAGCTCGCCGCCCGCGAGGGCATCACGGGTGGCGTCGAGCTCTACCAGAAAGGCTACGGCAAGGACGCGGCCGCCGTGGCCAAGGACGCCGTGGCCTACGCAGCCGCCAACGCCTTTGACGTGGTGCTCATCGACACGGCGGGCCGCCGCCACAACGACCAGCGTCTCATGTCGTCCCTCGAAAAGTTTGCCAAGTTTGCCAACCCGGACAAGATCCTCATGGTGGCCGAGGCGCTGGTCGGCACCGACAGCGTCGCGCAGTCGCGCAATTTCAACGCCGCCTTTGGCCAGGTGCGCTCGCTCGACGGCTTCATCATCTCCAAATGCGACACGGTGGGCGACATGGTGGGCAGCATCGTCAGTCTTGTCCACGCCACCGGTGTTCCTGTCCTGTTTGTGGGCGTGGGCCAGCACTATTCTGACCTGCGCAACTTTTCCGTCAAGTGGGCCGTCGAGAAGCTGCTCAGCAGCGTCTGATCGGATGCCGGTGATGCTTCTTTACATTGAATACAAGCCATCTGCATATCCAAACAGCCTCGTTTCGTTGCCACGACCAAGTTTTTTCATACACGTCGAGTGACACTTTGTCCAAATCTGTTTGGAATCTAAATAAGTAAAGAATGAAATCACTTCAACATACATCAGCTCTATCCATATAGACGTGGCATTATCTGATATCGGATGCTATTTTTTATGTAGATTATATACTATCTGCCTGATATATCCGACCAAGGCTTAATAGATGACCTGCCATCTTCTAAACACAGTAACCGGTATACATATACATATACTTATATGTATACCTATATATATCGGTCTATACATCCGGTGCAAATAGTAACAGTTCACATTTCCCAGAAGCCGAAATAGTCAAGCGGGCAAGAAGCTACAAGTAAAGACGTAAACGCCAATAAACACCATAACACATGGTAGTTTACAGTGTATCACATGTACAACACTCTTAAAAGACTCGATAGGAACATATAATAAGTAACTTGAGGACACTTGAATAGAGACATATGATTGATAGTGTCAACGGTCCCATTTTTCATTATATTTTGCCTTGTCTTACAGAGTAAAATGCAAGAAAACAAGCCCATGCATGCCACATATCCGCGTCCGATGTTAAACGCCATGGCTTGCCCGAATACTGTGAAATAGCTTCTATATATATATATATAGATGGCTAAATAGAAGAACACGAGTACATGTGATGCAGCATAGTCTGGCCAGACCCTTGGATTTCACATGGTCCTTCTCTTGTGCGATAAATCAAATCACACAGAATAAAGCAGTGCAGAGATTGTTGGACCCACGAGAGGGTTCCAAATAAAAAACCAAATTATTCCTAGACAAAAATGTCTCCCCGTAAACTGCACAAGGGACATGGTAAATAGTGGCGGGTAATATGGGTATCAATCTAACGGGCTCGCTAGTATAGTTCCGGCGATCAAAGTGATCAAAATGACAAACAAGAACATTTCAGACAAGAGACAACAAAAGAGACATGACGAATGAAATGCCTAAGAAAATGGCCAACACAGGTTGACAGATATACCAGCCCAGCCGACAAGATCTCCAACACACATGTGCGCACCCCCTCCAAAATACACGACAAGCACGGCATCATGAGCCCCATGCCGTTACATCGGCGTGCGAGCCCCATAAGCTCAATAGTCCTGGCTGCCGCAGCAACGGCAGCGACCCCTTCACTCGTCTCAACACTCGACAAGGCCTTCCGTCATGATTGATGAACAGAGTTTATCGTGGCCGATCGAGGCCTCCCCCATCGGTTTCATCAATCATCCTGAAAGAAGTCCCCATCATCATAGTCCCCCGCCTGCGCGTCAGAGTCATAGCCGCTTGACCGCATCATTGGCGGCGTGTGTACCGACTCACGGCCTTTCATGGGCGCCGGGCTGGTGGGCTCCTCGATAGGTGAGGGCATGGCCATCGGGCCAGGCATGTTGGCGGTCATGAGCGCCAAGCCGCCGGCGTTGCTGCATGACGACGCGTCGCGCGAGCCCTGTTGCGCGGCGAGCCGGCGCCCTGTGCTTGCAAAAGCCGTGGGCTGCGGAGGGACGGCGCTGGCACTGGCGGGCATTGGCCGTAACCCAGATGCTGGAGGCGTGAGGAGGCCACTCAGGAAGCCTTGCGACGGTGCTGCTGCTGTGCTGGGCTTTGCTGGCGTGGACTGTACGCTGCTGATGACTGCAGAGGCAGAGGCAGAGGCAGGAGCAGAGGCAGGGGCAGGGGCAGGGGCAGGGGCAGCATTCGAGGACAAGAGGTTTCCGCCCTTTCGCCAGCTGCCCCACGCGGCGGCGACACGCGTGCCAAGTTCAGAGGCACGCGGGGTAGCAGCGTCGCGGATTGTCTGCGCGATATTGGGCAAGGTGATGGCTGAGCCGCCGTTGATGGCGCGATGGCGCTCCTGCTCCTCCATCTGGAGGTTTGCCTTGAGGCGGATGGCCGCCTCTCTGACGCTCTCACGATCGAGCTCGTGTGCTGACAAGGCCTCGATGATATCCTGCAGGTCACCATGGCGGACCGCCAGCAGCTCGCGCAGCCACATGATTTCGTCATCGCGCTTTGTGATCTTGGACTCGGCGTCGGGATCGACGCTTGCGAGTTTCTGCTCGTACTCCTCGATGACCTGCTCGCGCCGCTGCAGCTGCTCTTGGAGCACCATGATGGATTCGCGGAGAGCCTGTGGAGAGATCCTTTCGGGGAGACCCACAGCTGTGGGAGACGCCACCGATCTGGGAATCGGCTCGACGCTGGCGGATTTTGCGCGCAAAGCTGCCGCTTGAGCTGCCTCCTTGGCAATCTCGAGCTTCTCCTCAAGGTGGTGCAGTCGGTCCTGGAGGTGTTCCGACTTTGACGTGGAGAGACTGAGACGATCGAGCAGGCGCTGCTCGCTCTTCTCCATCTCCTCCTCGGCCATGCCAAGCTTATGCCGGTATTGAGTGTGCAGGTCCTCAATCTCGCCCTGGTACTTGGCGGCCGCCTCTGCCATGGAAGCCCTAAGGTCGGCAATCTTTTGATTGCTCGTCGTCTGGGCCTCTTCGAGAAGCATCTCGTGCTGGGCCTTGGCCGTGTCCGCGGCCAGCTTGATGCTATCCATCTCGTTACGCAAGTTGCCCATCTGGAACTCGAGTTCCTCGCGCACCATGTTGACTTGGACGTTGGCCTCGTCGAGCTCCATCTGCGATGACCTTTTGATGCGCTCGACCTCGAGCGCCGCCGACGCGCGAGCCTCGTGCAAATTCACCTGTGACTTCATAGCCTTTTGCTCAAGATGGTGGTTCTCAGTGCGCAGCTCGCCCAGGAGCTCTTCGAGCCGCTTGGCCTCCTTGACAGCCCGAATGCTGTCGCGCTCCTGCCCCTCCAGACGTTCCATTTCCCTCTCGAGTCTTTCGCGCGTCTTTGACTCGGCCTGCAGACGAGCCTCCAGCGCATCCTGACGCAGCCGCATCGCCTCATCCTTCTTGGTCCGACGAACACTCTCCTCGGCAATTGCACGGTGGGCGCCGACGAGTTCTTCCTGCAGGGTGCCGTACTTGGCTCGCCACGCTTCGCGGATGCGCTCCGTCTCCTGAAGCTGGATACCGAGAGTGTCAAGCACCTTTTGAAGGTGCCTGTTCTCGTCGAGAACATGGTTGAGCTCCATGCCGTTGCGCCGCGCGATTTCGCGGGCGTGGTCGAGCTCGGGCTGGAGCTGTGATATGGTGGTGCGTGCCTGCTTCAACTCTGACTCGGTCGTGTCCACGCGGTTGGCCAACTCTGTCCGAGTCTGCGTGGATGTCAAGTGGGTGGCCTCGAGGAGCTGTATTTTCATTGTGGTGTCGCCAGCGGCGCTCTCCATCGACTTGATCCTCTCGTTGCGCTCCTCGACAACGACACGAAGACGATCCTCCTCCTCAGACGCAATCCGAAGGAGTCTTTGAACCTCGGAAAGACGATCCTCGGCCGCCCGACGCGATTTTGTCTCGTGCTCCACGCGGTCGTCATGCTGCTTGATCCTCTCCTCGAGGTCACTGAATCTCTGATCGTAGATGCTGCGGTTCATAATCTCAATCTCAACGCGCGTCTCGGCCGCCTGCAGTTTCCTTTCGAGGTCCGCGGCGTTGTCCTGAGCCACCCTGCGGTTATCGACCTCGGCCTCGACCGCCTTTTGCGAAGCAAAGAGACGTTCCTCCAGGTCCATGATCCTGGCCTGCATTTCGTCGAGTTTGCCCCGAACGTCCTCGTCAGCGGCGGCAGCTTTGGACGATGGCGGCAAGCGATTTTCGACAGCCTCATGAACCATGTTCTTGAGATCCTCGCCGCCCAGGTCCAGGCGTAAAGACGTGCCCAGCTGCTCCTTCATCTCGGTGAGAGCCCGAAGAACGGCCGATGAGCCATCTGGTTGCTGCGTATGCGGACTTGACTGCGGTTGCGTGGCAAGAGCTTCCAGGACGGCGTTCCTGATCTGCTCCAGCCTCCTGCTCTTGTGCGGACTCTGAGACCGGCGTGGAGCATCATCGTCCTCGTCATCGGCATCGCTCTCCTGCAAATCGAGGCATGTGCTGCGGCGGCGCGATGGGTTGGTCGGATTGGACATGTCACCAATGGCTTGCTGTATGGCTTGAAGGGTTTTCTCGAGCGGATCGAGGCGGCCGGCCAGGAGACCGCCGACGAGCTCGTTGACACGACCGTCAAAGAAGTGCGCCCGGTTCTCAATCTTCTCCTGGTAATCATCGCTAAAGTCACGGTCCCAATCGCTGCCCGGAACGCTGGTAGCATCCGCATCCGGACGGTTGAGTGATGGCGCAAACGAGCGGACGCTATGGGGAGGGTCGACAAAGGGATCTTCGAGGTTCGTAGACAACAGACGCGCAGGCGGCAGAACGTGATACCTGTTTGGGGGGTGGTCGCGGCCAGGCATGAATGGCTCGGGAATTGGCATGTGGAAAGACGAATCGTCGATTTCCGGGACAGCAATGCGTCGGGTCGGACTGGGTTGGTGCCATATCGGGGACGACTGGTTATGGTGAGGAGGAGCAAGCACCGCGTCGGCCGACTTCTTGACGCCGTGGCTGGGATCATGACGGCTGATGTGCTCCATTACCGCGTCGATCTCATCGAATGAGGGCGTCGACTTGTGGTTTTTGTGTTTGGGCTCTTGGTGCGTGTCCTCGTCAATGCTCTGCATGACAGCCTCAGTCTCCTGGGTCGGTGACTGCCGCTCCTCGCCCTGGTGCGACTGCCAGACCTGTCTCCCGGACGGCTCCTCGAAGCCGGCACCGGGCATGACATGCTCGACCTCGATTTCCTCATGAACGGGTGACTGAGGCGGGCTGGCGGATCGCACTCCGGTCTTTGGCGGCGGCGATGCCGAGCGGGACGCAACCGGTCCGCTGGGCGCCGACACAGGCGATGGTGATGGCGAGCGAGCAAACTTTGAAACAGGGAGATGCTGCTCTGAAGGCACGGTAGGGCTCGATGTGGCGTCGCTAACAAGTTCCGTCTCCTCCTCAGCATCCTTGGCATCCTCGTATGCTGCGGCGCTGGGCGAGAAACTCCGGGCAGTGGCGGCGAGGGGCTTTTCGTGGCCATTCTGGAACATGTTGTCCAGGCCAAAGGGTCTCGCGACGTCGAAGCTCGCCATGTCGTCCTTGCTCTCAAACTCGAAAGGCGCCCAATTAACGGCGCTCTGCTCAAGAGAGGTGACGGATGGGCTCTCGACCGAGGGCTTGGAGTCTGTCGGTTCCGAAGCGACGGTCGAGGACAGTATCGAGGCCTCAGCAGGGTTTGCCTCCTCGTCTTCTGAGCGAGGCTCGGGCGGTGGCTCGACGGTCCTGTCCGCTTGAACGGGTGTAGCATCGGCGGATTTGGTGGGCGGAGCTGAGCGAATCTCGACAGGCGTTGTTGACCCTCGGAGCCTCTTGGCCCTTGGCCCGTCCACAATCCGGTCGAGGTCGTCCTCCTCCTTGGGCTCGTTTTCCGCATCATCCCCGTTTGGCGTGCGACTCGGAGGCTGCACGATAGGGACTTCTTTGGACTTGTTTGCGTCTCCAGACTCAGACTCGGCATCATCCAAGCCGGTGCCACCGGATGCCAGATTTGGTCTGTTTCCAGCGCTGGATACGGAGCTGCTAAATGACACTGGATTGGTGCCAGGGTGTATTGGTGTAAAAGCCGGAGCGTTGGGTCGGAACTTGGGCCCGGAAGCGGACAAGTTGAATTCGTTGTTGCCGGGAGCAAAGACAGGAGCGGCAGCGTTGATTTTGGACAAGGAAACCGAGGCTTGTGGGCCGTGTTGCGGTGGAGCGGGTGCAGGTGTGGGCTGAAATGTACTGGGCTGGAAGGAGTTGCTGGTGTTGTTGTTGTTGTTGTTGCCAAACATGAGCTTCCCAGGCTGAAACGAGCTGTTCGGGTGGAACTTGAACTCGGGAGCCTGGACGTTGAGCGTTGACAGGGACGGCTTGCTGGAGTGACGGCGCGATGCGGTGTTGCCATTCATGGAAATGGCATCATTCCACGGATTGCTTGTGGTGGAGAAATTCCGCGAGTGAGGTGGTTGGAATGTGGTGGTGGTGGCATGGTCATGCGTCTGTACCGGCGTGCCCAGGCTGCTTGGGTTGGTCTTGATCTCGTAGGTCTCGTCCACCTTTTGTGGCGGCTCGGAATCGGCGGCGACTGGGGTGTACTTGTTGGCGTCGTTCTCGTCGTGCTCGCGGAAGAAGTTTTGGGTGAGTGAGTGGCCACGGCTGTGCGGGCGGGGATGGTGCAAGACCAGAGGCTGGCTGGGGTTGCTGGAGAACCGCTCCGGGATGGGAAACCGGGCGGACTCCGGGCCAAAGGCGATGGGGAGCTGCTGGGGCATGGGAATCTCGAAATCCCCGTTGATCTCCTTCTGGTGAGGGCTGTAGTCTTCGTGCTCGAGCTGGTTCCGGAGCTGCTCCTCGAGGTGATACTCGGCGTCGTCGATCTCGGTCTGCAGCGTGTTCGAGTTGTGCCGGGCCGGTTCGGGGGTCCGCGAGGGACTCTTGGTGACGGTCTCCTCGTCCACCTCACGCACCTCCTGCAGCCACGACTGTGAGCGGCTGACGGGCGGTTGGTGCGACATCATGGGGAACTGCATGGACTGATGGCGCGAATGCAGGCCAAAGGCAGGGCTGCTGCTTGGCGGGTAGCCGTCGAGCTGGAAAGGCGAGTTTGGCGGCCGCATGCCATTATTGAAGTTTATGAGAGAAGGAGAGCCGCGGCTGTGGCCGACGGGTCCGGACGGCCAGCCATGAGGCGACGGGACCTGATAGGGCGACCGGGCTGAGGGGATCGAGATGGACTGGCGCGGGTTGAACTTTGCGTGGTGCCCATAAGGCGCGTTGAACGGTACAGGGGAAGCCATGGCGGGGATGTTTGGGCTCTGGGAAGCTGACGAGAAGGGGGGGGCCGAGAACGGGAAGCCGGGGTTACTTGATGCCGAGGAGGTTGGTACGGGAGGCGAGAAGGGTAAGCCGGGATACTGGTTGGACGGCTGCCGGCTCAGGTTCGTTGCGATTGATGATGATGCAGACGGCACGGGTTCGTCGTCCCCAAGCGTGACACCGAGGGCGCGCAGCTTTGCCTCACGGAGCTCATCCTCATAACGTTTCCAGGCTATACCATGATGTGTGTGAGTAGGAAGGAAGCAACGTCCAAAGCGTTGGTCGCATGAGGGAAAGAAGGTAAGGGGGGAATAAAGAAAAAGGAAGAAAGAAAAATAAACTCACCATTGAGGTCTGGTAATGTCACCTTGTAGTTATGCTCGGCCCTCTCCCGATCTATATCGTACAAGCTGGGCCACGCACTCCTGCTCTCCGAGTTGTCGTTATCGGCAAAATCCAGACCTTGTCCGTCAAGATCAAAACCGGCGACCGGATAGCCAAGTTCCTGCCAAGATCGGAACATGCGCTGGGTCTCAGCCTCATTCAGCGGACGCGGCGCCTTGCCCGGCTGGCCCCTCTCGTCATCGCGCGGCAATAGCACCATGATATTTTTGCCTCTCCACGGGATCTTCTTCTTGAGGCGCGGGGCGTTGGCGACGGGCGGGTTCGGGGCGGGTTTCGGTCTTGCGGGCGAGGCGCCGAAGCCGAGGAAGCTCAGGACCGAGTTCTTCCTGGGCGTGGTGGGGGTGGGCGTGGGCGTCAGGTCGTCGTGAGTGGACGCCATGGCGACGACGGCAGGCTCTGGCTTGGCGTCTTGGTCTTGGTCTTGGTCCTGGTCTTGGGTGATGGGCGCCTTCAGAGTCTCGGTGCTGGTAGAACGACTCAGGATCGGGCGCTCTGGGGGGCGGTCACGCGGGGGGGAATGCCGGCGGGGGACTGTGGCCTTTGGGGTCTGTTCCCGCTCGTCCGACCACACAACCGTACCTCGCGGGGAGGATCCCCTTGAGGACGCACTATCGCTCGCTCTGTCCTGTAGCCAATCCGCACGACGGGTTTTGGGGAGACCATCAACCGAGTAGCGCAGATCCCAGTCGCTATCGAGAGCAAAGTGGTGGTGGCCAAAGCGGTCGCCCTCGTCGTTGCCGTTGCCGTTGCCGTTGCCGATGCTGTTGCCGTTATCGTTATCGTTGTCGTTGTCGTTGTCGTTGTCGTTGCCGTCGTCGTCGGGAAAGTCGGGCGGCGGTCGCAGGAAGGGCGTGCGGATTTCGAGCCTGTGGATGGGCGAGTCTTCCTCACTGCTGGAGCTCAGCCGGCGTAGGTTTGCGCCAGCTGTGGTGGGCGGGTAGGGCGAGCCCCAGCTCGCAGTGACGTATCCAACGTCGTCGCCGTCTGCCTGGCCGTTGTCGAAATTATAGTCGTCGTCGTTGTCGTCGTCGTCGTCGTCGTCGTCGGACCCAAAAGGCGTGCGCAGGAGAAAGTGCTGGGCGCGGCGGGGCAGTCTGGGCGGCGGCAGCGGGGGGAGCTCGGGCGAGTAGCTCAAGTCACTGCCCGAGGCGGTGGAGGCGGAAGAAAAAGCCGGCGATGGCGGTGTGGACACGGCGGCGTTGGGGTGGGTTTCGGACCCGGCAGGACGGGGGGCCAGGGGAAGCAGCGATTTCGATAAACGAGACGTCTTCACAGGGACCTGGGACGGCGGGCCCATTGGTACAGTACAGTCAGTCAGTTTTGCTGTTGTGGGTGAGGCAATGGTTTGGGCGTCATGCCAGCTGGGCAGGAACCGGGCAGTAAGGCAGGCACAAACGATTGTTTGCCTGCCTGTGTGTCTGGGGATGGATGGATACCTTACCTCACCTTATAGGTAGGTAGGTAAGTAGGTAGGTAGGTAGGGGGTAATAAGGTATGTGTGCAGCAGGTAGATATGTGTAGGGTGGAGGTTGTGTATGTGGTATGTGGTGGCCATGGGTAGGTATGTATATGGATAGATGGATGGATGGATAGATGATGGATGGATAGATGATGGATGGAGGTTAAATGGTAGTAGATATGCAGTAGCCAACTCACCACAGAGAGATCAGTGCAGACGACAAGCCAATCGCCTGCAGCTGGTCTCCTCTCGACATGGAACCTTGTGTGGGTGGCTATGGATCTTCCTTCTTGGAGACGACGGCTGCCTCGGAGGCTGACAACAACGCAAGGGGGCACGTTGAAGAAAACGAAAGAAGGAGAAAAGAGGAAGAGGAAGACCAAGAAGAGTAGTAATACAGAACGCCTGTGACTTGAGTGGCGGGCTATCGGTAGGGCAGGGGCGCGACGCGTTTTCTTCCCTTTTTCTTCCCTCTCTGATCCAGCAGGTGGTGGTAATCTACAAAGGCAAGCAGATTGGTACTGTGCCGTAGATACTTAACAAGTACCTCCCTTCCTTGGAGGACACTTTTGGTCCGTGCAGCGGCCCAGTGAATGCACACCCAACAGTAGATAGATCAAGTGACAAGAAAATGAATATGAATATGAATATGGAAACGAAAAAGGAAAAAGGGAGAAGGAGGGGGGAGAAAAAAAATGACAAAAAGTGGCAAGTTGTGCAACAACGCTGCGCTGTCCGGATTGTTGTCGTGGAGGCGCCTTTGGATTTTGGATGCAAGTCAATTTGACATGACTGACAGCTGTGCAGGGTGGCTTATGCGTGGAATGCGTTAGGAAGGGTGCAACGCTTGTGAAGTTGTTGTGAGTGGTGGCGTGAAAGCAAAGCAATTTCAAAAAGGAGTGACTTATCTTACTGGACTGGGAGCCGCCGAATGGTGGCATGGAGATGCAATGCAACATGGCGACGAAGGGAAAATATCTATGGGATCAACTTGTAAATTTACGAGGCCCCATAAAGTTAGGAGTTTGGTAGATACAAGATCCCCTCCCCACGTATGTCGCACCAAGTGGTTAAGTGATTGCATCTCTCCAGCATGGTCATATATATGTTATCTTTGGACGTCCTCCAGCTGGGTGCTTACGTATGTATTTACATCACGCTTCTTGCTTGCTAGAGCACCTAATTTTGACTGCACCTACACCAGAATCATGCCCACGGTTTTGAGATCAATCAGATAGAGTTAAAAAGTTGTATCCTAGTCCCGTGTTCGCGTCTGCTCTCTATCTATCATAGGTCGCAAAAGTACTCAAAGTCTGCATCCTCGCTCGTCAACATCGCAAACGACGTATCCGTAGCCGACGCCGCCGTCGACTTGCACTCCTCTACCCATTGCAGGAAGAAAGAAAATCGTCAGCCGCCACCTCCCCATCTTGTCTCCGTGTCTCGCAGATCCTGATACACAATGCGACAATATATGAGGGGATCGGGTCGGTAACAGCAAAACTTACCGTTCTGCCGGTCGCAGTCCCCCGCTGTGAAGTCGGCCTTGCCATCCCCGTTCGCCGTCTTTGCGCAATCATTCTTTTGTGCGTCGCATGCGCGGTCCGTGGCAGATTGGAAATCAGGCTGTATGGACATCTACACGTCAGATCGGATCCAGAAAGCCCAGGGTTGCAAAAAGCCAAGAAGCATACGTACGAAGCTATCACCTTGCACAGAATAAGGTCTGCTCTCGTCACCAGAGTCTGTAATCTATAACCAAGACAGGTCAGCCCGGCCAATGGATACAGGAGAAGAAAGATTCACACCGCAGGAGCAGAAACACCCCCGAGCGCCCCTCCAAACGGCTGCAGGTTTGCTCCCGGAAGCCCACGCCGTCGTAAGCCCATCTTCCACCCGGCGGCCAGCCCCTCAGAAATGCCAAGGTCGAGGTCGAGGTTCGCCGTCGCCAGCCCAACGACGATAACCAGCAGCGTGGGTATGGGCTTCATGGTGATGGATAATCATCTGTTCTTATCGTTATGTCATCCATCAGGAGACGTCTAGAATGGGCCAATCCACGCTCCCACGTGACCACCCTTCACCCAGCAGGAAATGGAAGTCATCATTTTCAAAAATCGAAAAAGGAATTATGGAGTCCAAAATGCATTTATGACGAAATTCCAGATTCGTCACGCCTCTCTATAATCTATCTAGATAACTTCTTCCGGGTGCCCCTGCCTCTCTATGATCTGATAGTTTCTTCCGCGTGCCACCTGCCTCTTCGACTCCTATGCTGCTTCCTGCTTGCAACTGTTGGCTCAGCCTTGTACCCCGTAAGCAAGTAATATGAATGTGAAATATTCATTATCAAAATAAATAAATTATTGCAGTAGCCTACAGAAGATGATACGATATCAGACAGGAATAACTGATTTGCCGGATAATCCGATCAAGAGCTGAGATATAATAACAGAACTGGTTGCTCGTTTCAAAAGACAGAGGGTATTCACGTCTTGCTGTGTAATCTATTTTTTATATATCATTAAATATTCGTACAGCCGGATAGATTTTACACCCGCCCGACCCGGGCAATAAAATTTCGTACTAGCTAGGTAGGTACGTAGATAAAGTAGGCAAGTATCTAGGTAAAGGTTAGGCTTCGGTGGTAAGGAGGAGAGGAGGAAGGTGATGACGGAATTGTGACTCAGGGCCAAGGCTTCTTTTATTCACTGTAAACAGCAGGTGCAGCCCGCAGCCGATGGGCACCAGGCTAGCACACAATATATATTCGAGGTAATATATATTCGAGGTATGGCCAGCTTACTTTGACTGGAATACTGATCGGATCGATTCTCTTGACAAAAACATTACCATTAGTGGGCCTTTTGCCGCGATTGTCTCCCGCAACCTCCCACACTTGGTAAAGTTACGAGCTAAAATCAAAAGTAGTGCGCTTCTCCCCATCTGCTCGCAAGCATGATGAATTATCTGCCCTCACCTCCTCACACCATGTCGGACCAAGACCACGATCCGGATCTCCACGCTCTTTCTAGAGATATTGATTGGCCGACTCCTCCCAACCGTGGTAAATACCACACCAACGTCGCTCGCGCAATCGCCCTCAGGGACGATTTCTTCAGAGAGCTCAGCAGTCATTCCAAAGATTTTGGAGTGTCTGTTGAGGTGGGCCGGATCGGATGCCCACCTCTTCTGAAGAGGCCTGTGCAGTCAAAGTTCTGCCACACGTCGTTCTTTGACCAAGGTCGTCTTGCTGTTGGCCAGTTCTGGCTTCACTCTTCCGACTTCAAGAACACCGTTGTCCAACTCCTTACCCAGCAGGGAGTTACTTTGCCTCTCCTTCCCCCGATGGATTCGGATTTTATCGGGTGTTTTGGCATTGGTTCACCCGCTCAAGATGACGATTATCAATGGACTCATGTGCCGAATCGTCCCGGCCATGATCCTAATGATTTTCAAGATATGATTGATCCCTTTGAGACATCGGTACGCGGAGCAGTGCAGAGGGTGCTACGGATCCGGGCCCTGTGGGAAACCGCAGCCGCTTTTGCTTGGGCCAGAGCGGCGGTACAGATCAAGAAGTACCTAATCAGCCTCGGAATCACCAACGTCGCAGTCGAGCTCATCAAGCACGACTACCGCCGCAAGACGTACACTGGTCCTGTTCATGACGCACATCTTGCGCAACTCTGGACACCAGAAAACGGAAATGGCATTCTCGATGGAATCTGGCAAATCTCGCAAAACACCGACGTCGCATCTGCCGTCTTGTCCATTGACGGCGTATGCCTGGGCTACAAAAAGGACGCCAACCCCATCACCGTCCACGTGACGGTTTCTCCTTGGTTGGAATGCCTTCAGTGGCTTCCCATCTGCCGACGCGTTCAAGAGTATGTCAAGGACTCCCTGATTGGGGCTGGCTACCTTAAGCAAGTCGAGGTCAGGTTCGAGCCTGGTGAAAGCTATGAGTGTGCCAACTTGACCCGCGAAGAGTACGATCAGCATCAGACTGCAAGGCGCCAACTTTTGCAGACACTGAACACATTCAAAGGGCTGGACCCTCGTCAGAGGTTTAAAGAGCGTCTCGTTCCTGGGGCCTGCATCGCTCCAGTTCTCGAACTCCGGTGCGTCGATGACCAGAACAATTTTTTAAAGGATTCCAACGGGAATTACACGACATCCGCCAACCCAAACTTGGGCACCATGGGCGGATTCGTGGTTGGCACTCTGGTGGGAAAAGGTTCAAAGCCTCTGGGACTTGGCTGCTGGCATGTGGTCCAGACTTCGATTCCTGGTGCCGCCCTCAGGTCGGTGCGCAACACCGACACCAGCGAGACGTTTATTCTTCCCGACTCACCGCTGGAGCACGCGTGCAAGCATGGGATGGTGGATTTGCCGGGCGAGAAGGACCACAACGGTCTTGAGCCAGCCGCAAATCTTGAGGCTCCGAAGCGGAACTGGTGTTCCAAGGTGCTGAAGTATCAGATGACAGACAAGGCCATCAAAGAGCATGACACCAAGAAACCAGATCGTGCGTTGCGCGAGACGATAAAGCATAACCAAGACTTTGTTGACCAGAACAGACTGCCTGTCGGCAAAGTCATAGTTGCGTCTGGCCAAAACAGAGTTCGCAACGGTCACTGCATGGACTGGGCCTTGTTCGCCATTGACGACGACAAACGAATTGGTCCTAACGTGCTGCCTCCGACCAATGTTTGGTACGATTTTCTTGAACAGGATGACGAGGTCATCTTCCCAGTCGACCTTTGCACTGAAAATGATGGCAAACTCTTCCTCAAGGCGCCGAGCTTTCCGAAGCCGCAACCGCACAGTCTCAACCACGAACATGGCCCTTTTTACTTCATTGGGATTCGTGGGGGCATTAAAAGAGGCATATTTTCAGATTTGAAAACGAATCTCAAGGCGACATGGAGCCTGACTTACCGGCCGGCCGATGACTTTACCAGGACTACGGAGTGGGCATTCGTCACCACAGGCAAAGACGGAGACACGAATATCCCGTTTAGACAGCAGGGAGATTCCGGAGCTCTTGTCTTTACACATAACCTGGAGGTCATTGGAATGTTGAGGGCCGGCAAAACGTCCGAAAATGTTTACAAGGTGACATATGTCACGCCGATTTGGGACATCCTGGAAGACATTGCTGAATTTACCAACAAGAAACTGAAGGTTCAATTCCCGAATCCGGGTCCGTAAACGAGGTAGGTCATTGGTCTGATTATGGAAAGGATGGACGAGACTGGGCTCTGGGGACGAGAACCAACATTTGGGCTACTGAGTGGGCAGCAACATCATCAGGTTCTGGGACGGATAAACTTGGCTGCATTGTAGGTAGCAAACATTGAGTTCTGATCAATAAAATCAACCGACGCAGTTGTCGTGCACAAATGGTGGAGACGGGTGATGGTGGCCTCGATTGAATGTGCATTCCTCAGTCCCAGGGGGGGTGTATTATGTATGTATCGCTCACATTGACCTCCAAAACTCGAACCTCAAGCCCCTTTCCATTATCAACGCCAATCGACTCATCAAGACAAGAATTGGAAGAAGTTGTGTACACCTTCCTCCCCTCAAGGTGCAATCGTCCAAATGATGCACGCTATATCAGCAATGTCATTAAATGTTATATAACGGAATGTACGCTCGAGAAGACGCAGCAAGACATTAGACATGAAAGAGCACTGGGTATTATAACGATTAAAAGTTTGCCGACGTGCTGACCTGGGTCGGCCGGTGGTAGTCCTCCAGGGTGGACTGGAAAGGGCTCTTGACGGCGGAGGGGTGGCTCCCCATGGAGCCGGCGGCATTGCTGCCGGAGACGTCGAGCTTCTCGACGCTGCGATGGCCGTTTGGATCATACGACATCAGGCCGTCCGACTCCTCGACGTTCTTCTTGCGGCCGTGCAGGCGCCATGCGACGAAGCCGAGCGCTCCCACCACGATGGCGCCGCCAACCCCCACCACGACGCCAATGACGGTCCTCTTGGTCTCTGGGCTCATGCCCTTGGCGGCGTCGTCGGCGTCGCCGCCGTCGTTGAGGTCCGGTGTGGTGGTGGTGCGCGTTGTGGTGGTCTCGACCACCTCCTGGCCTGCGGCGTTTGTTGTGGTGATGACGGTGGTCCTGGTCTCGACGATGACGGAGGGTGTGTCGGTGACGACGGTGTGGTCGTCTGCGCTCCCGCTGTCGTTGCCGCTGTCGTTGCCTGTTGGCGTGGGAGCGGGGCTGTTGTTTCCGTCGTTGGTGGTGTTGGCACCGTCGCCGTCGGCGGGCTGGGTGCTGGTGGGCGGCGGGACCGTCGGGGTTGTCGGTGAAGGAGAGGAGGCGTCGTCGCCGGCAGGAGTTGGGTTGGTCGTCGGCGTCGGCGTGGGCGAGGGATCCGTCGTCGTCGTCTTGGCCGTGGGGGTGGGGGTGGGGGTGGAGTCGTCCTTGGTGGTGTCTGGGGGCTTCTCGGTCGACTTTTCGGTTTGTGTTGTTTTGGAATCGTCCGTCGTCTCCGGCTGGTTGGTGGTGGCGGTGTTGGAGGGGAGCAGGTCGGAGATGATGTTGTCGACGGTTGACGAAGCTTGGTCCTTGGCGTCGTCTGCCCTCCTCTCGAGGTGTGGTATCCTGTCGGAGGACATGTATGATACTGCCTGCGCGATGGAGGCGGTCGCGAGAACAAGACCGACCACTCTTGGAGGGTGCATTGTGGAGTGGGGGAAATGATTATAATAACAACAACAACAATAGCAATAATAACGTTTAAAATAAAAAGACGTGCCACTATATTCGTTATGCAGGAACGAGATGGAGAGATGCCGACATGCCGCGGGGGCCGTGCAGTGGTTGTTGCTATCGTGCGTCAGCAAAGAAAGAAAGAACAGGATTGAGATCGAACGAGTGTGTTTATCCTTTCCAACGAAACGAACGAAGGTGAAGCGGGCAATAAGTTGGAGGCGGGTAAAGTGGGCTGGGCCTTGGTTTTAACTGTTTATGAACTTTTTTCGTTTCTTTTCGAGATACGAGGTGGTCAGCACCCAGAAGGAAACCCAGAAGGAAGCCCCCAGAAGGAAACCCCCAGCGGGTCCTGCAGGCCATGCTTCTGGCTTCTGGTGGGCCGCCCTCGACCCCTTCTGGGCTTTTATCCCGCAATGAGGACAACGAAACCAGAAACGAGAAAAGGAGCCACGATATCCACGTCGTACATGCATTGCGGGTGTGTAGGATAAAAGTGGGAACGGGATAAAATACTTGCAGTGCACGCGGAGCACGCGGAGCAGCCTTGTGCCTGGATTCTTTTCTGACTGGCGATCACCTTGCTGTCCATGTTCATGCACCATGCCACGATTGGCCCGAGCGAACGACGACCCCTTTTTCCCTTGTGCTTTTTAATTTTTAAAATTTAATTTTCTCCCGCATCATGTACCATGATGAATCTCATCCCTCTCACCTTTGTGCGAGCTCAGCAGCGGCACGTTGCAGCAATGTTGAGACGGCTCACCCTGCCAGGCGGAACACGAGCCCAGGCAGGAGAAAGCGTTTTGGCGGCACCAGCATCAGCCTGGATGGATAGATAGATGGATGGATGGATGGATAGATGGTCGGGTTCGAGATCGTGCCCTTCCCGGGTCAACAGTGACAGCGACAGTGACCGTGAGTGACACAGATCCCCTCTGTCGGTGCTCCCAAAAATAACTGTTTTCCCTTGCTGCAACGCCACGGCATTGATGCCAAGATGTAAAACACTGTGCACATTTTTATACTGCCATGGGCCCATCATGAATCAAGATTCTTGCCGATCGATTTGCTGACATCCAATAGACGCCAGAATCGCGATCCACGTCATCTTGCCTGCCAACCTGGTCTTTGTAAGCGTGCGGGGGTTTCTCGGAAAGTTAGGCCAAAGAACCAGGCAAAAAAGACATGCAACACCCGGCATTCGCTGGTGGTCACCCACCCAACTACTACTCGGGCGCTCACGGGCTTAGCTATCGGGGAGCGGACGGGACCCGGCGTTTTCTCGTGGCTATGGTCGCATGTGCTGGCCTGTTCGCTTGCGATGCCTATATAACTTACCAATGTCTTGCCTGTCGTCATTATCACGTGAGGACATCGAGATCCCCAAATCCTAAATTTTTCACTTTTATCACATCACGATCTGGGACAAGGCCGGCCGGTAAGTGTCTGCTCTCCGCATGGGGTGGGTCTGGGACCTCGGCTGACCGGTCGGAACTTGTAGTTCGCCTCGGAAATACTCATCGAGCAAACGTCTTGGCTTGGCTTGGACGTGCAACATGAGGTTGTCGACATATTTGTCGACACGCGTATTTGCCATGACCAAACAATCGCAGCGCAGTTCGAGCTTAGCGGTCTATCTGAGTTTCTGATCATGCTGATATCAAGATCACAAGCTTGTCCCGCGCCGAGCTAAGAGCCAAGCTATCAGCACTGGATCGTCCAGCTTCTCCAATCCTGGACCAGCGCCACATGCCACATGCAAAGACATGCTGTGGATCAATTTGCATGTGCCGGTACCGGCACCGGTGCCTCTGTTATAGATATAAGTTTCGGGGTCGTCCACCCTCTCACCATAATTCTCACCCAACCTTGACATTACTTTATGTGAGAGAGACAAGCCCGTTATATTCCCTCGACTCCCTTTCAGCAGTCTCGCATCACCTATCGATTTCATATCTCAATAGCACAGTATACTTGGTACTGACCGTACAAGCTCCTCTTTCCGCCTCGCCATCATGCCCGACACAACGTCCATCCTCAACGGCGTCGCGCTTCTCGCCCCGCCCCCGACGCCCGCCCAGCGCAAGATCCTCACCCCCGAGGCCCTCGCCTTCCTCGCCCTCCTCCACCGCTCTTTCAACGCCACGCGCCTCCAGCTCCTTGAACGCCGTCAACAGCGCCAGCAGGACCTCGACCGCGGTGTCCTTCCCGACTTTCTCCCGGACACGGCCTACGTCCGCGATGATCTCACCTGGAGGGGAGCGCCACCGGCGCCCGGGCTCGTCGACCGGCGAGTCGAGATCACGGGGCCGACCGATCGCAAGATGGTCGTGAACGCACTCAACTCCGATGTTTGGACCTACATGGCCGACTTTGAAGGTACAAACAAGAAAGGGGGAAAGAAAGCCTATTGCTGACATGATGCAAGATTCCACTTCCCCCACATGGGACAACATCATCAACGGCCAGGTCAACCTGCGTGATGCCAACCGACGCGAGATCGACTTTACGCTGGGCTCCAAATCGTACGCCCTGCGCACCGACCGCACTCTCCCCACGCTCATCGTGCGCCCCCGCGGCTGGCACCTCGACGAGGCCCACGTAACGGTCGACGGCGAGCCCATCTCAGGCTCCCTCTTTGACTTTGGGCTGTACTTCTTCCACAACGCCCACGAGACCATTGCCCGCGGCATCGGGCCTTACTTTTACCTCCCCAAGATGGAGTCCCATCTCGAGGCCCGTCTGTGGAACGACGTCTTCAACCTCGCCCAGGACACGGTCGGCTTGCCGCGCGGCACCATCCGCGGCACCGTCCTCATCGAGACCATCCTCGCCGCCTTCGAGATGGACGAGATAATCTACGAGCTGCGCGAGCACAGCTCCGGGCTCAACTGCGGCCGCTGGGATTACATCTTCAGCACCATCAAAAAGTTCCGGCAGAACCCCGACTTTGTGCTTCCCGACCGCGGCTGCGTGACCATGACGGTGCCCTTCATGGACGCCTACGTCAAGCTGCTCATCCAGACGTGCCACCGCCGTGGCGTCCACGCCATGGGCGGCATGGCCGCCCAGATCCCCATCAAGGACGATGCCGAGGCCAACGGCCGCGCCATGGATGGGGTCAGGGCCGACAAGCTGCGTGAGGTGACGGCAGGCCACGACGGCACGTGGGTCGCGCACCCGGCCCTGGCGGCGATCGCCAGCGAAATCTTCAACAAGAACATGCCGACCCCGAACCAGCTGTTTGTGCGCCGCGAGGACGTCAGCGTCACGCGGGACGACCTGCTCAACATGAACGTGCCTGGCCAGGTGACGGAGGAGGGCATCAGGAAGAACCTCAACATCGGACTGGGATACATGGAGGCGTGGATCCGGGGGGTCGGCTGCGTGCCCATAAACTACCTCATGTGAGTTGATACCCCAGCGGTGCAAGCAAAGGAGGTGCAAGCAAAGGAGGTGCAGCAAAGGAGGTTCAAGCAAAGGAGGGTGCAA
The DNA here is from genome assembly GCA_026745395.1 of Tympanopsis confertula. Taxonomy (NCBI): domain Eukaryota; kingdom Fungi; phylum Ascomycota; class Sordariomycetes; order Coronophorales; family Scortechiniaceae; genus Tympanopsis; species Tympanopsis confertula. Next base: position 32,392 of record JAOYNU010082931.1, on the reverse strand, counting down.
GCGAGGGCGGGCGCTCACAATAATGTGTCGTCGCAGGGAGGACGCGGCAACCGCTGAGGTGTCCCGCAGCCAGCTTTGGCAATGGGTCCGGCACGGCGTCGTCACGGCAGAACGCCACCGTGTCGACAAGGCCTACGTGCTGCAGCTGCTCGACGAGTGCACCAACGAGCTGGCCAAGAAGGCTGATTCGAACAACCGATTTGAGGTGGCGGCGCGATACTTTGCCACCCAGATCACGGGCGAGGACTACGCCGACTTTTTGACCTCGTAAGTTTTTCTGGTCTTTCGAGAGGGGCTGTTGCTATTGTTCGTGGCCTGACGAGGCGTGCACACAGTCTGCTCTACAACGAGATTATATCTGCGGGAACGCCAGCGCCGGCTCTCTCGAAGCTGTGATGATCATGTGGTAGGGGATCGAGGGCCACTGGCCAGGTGTTTTTGTATTTTGTATTTGCTTTGCTTATATTTCCGTTTTGCCAAGGTGACGAGACGAGATCAAAATCCGCTTATACGCCATGTATGGTGTGAGTCGCCAAACAGCAATGCTTCAGAGGGAGCTTCCTCACGGCCTCGGAGTTTCCAATGCACGTTGCCGGTCAGTAGTTGCGATCTCCACTCATCCTCACTGCAGGTGCGAGGACTCTCGAATCCTACGCCGGCGGCAGATCAACCTGGGCCGAAATATTGTTAGGGGTCCGTATTATTTCGTTGTCTACATATTGATTCTATCGATTCTGCCTGTGCTGGGAGGTGAATCCATGAGAATGAAACATCATAACTTGAGAATCTCCAGAGCTGCTCGTGCAGATGTAATGCAGGGATCTGACCAATGATCCTAAAAATATTGCAGGAAGAGGGTTCGCGTCATGGTGGGCCTCCTCCGCTCGTACATGATGCTATTGGCCTCCCGCCTATGGCCTCCCGGATATATTAACCATACAAAGCCATCGATTCCCTCGCTGCCCTTCAACTCCCTCATCCTTCATCTCCCTCACCCTCCATCTCCCTCACCCTTCAGCTCCCTCCCTTCATCTCCCTCCCTTCATCTCCCTCAGCTCCCTCCCTTCATCTCCCCCCTCAACATCATACTCTATCAACGTGGTAAAAAACATGGTGCTCGACTTCAACACCGAGTCCCTCGACGGGCTCTGCTCCAAGGACCAGCTCGAGCTTCTCGACGCCGTCGACCGTCTCCGCCTCGAAGGCATCAACTCGTACATCTCCCTCCCCCAGATCATCGTGTGCGGCGACCAGTCGTCCGGCAAGAGCTCGGTGCTCGAGGCGCTCTCGGGCGTGCCATTCCCCGTCAGGAGCAACCTCTGCACGCGGTTCCCCACCGAGCTCGTGCTCCGCAGGACGACGGCCAGCGGCGTCGTCGTCTCCATCGTCCCGCACACGGCATCGGACCTCAAGGAGCGGCGGCGGCTGTCCGCGTTCCGCAGGAAGCTCGACAGCTTCGCGGGGCTCGCCGACCTCGTCGACCAGGCCAAGTCCGCCATGGGCATCTCGGCCGAGAGCCAGGGCTTCTCCAAGCACCTGCTCCGCATCGAGATATCCGGCCCCGACCGCCCGCCGCTGACAATCGTCGACCTGCCCGGCCTCATCCACTCCGAGACCAAGCAGCAGACCGCCGCCGACGTCAGGCTGGTCCAGGACGTCGTCAAGGGCTACATGGAGCAGCCGCGCAGCATAATCCTGGCCGTAGTGTCGGCCAAGAACGACTTTGCCAACCAGATTGTGCTCAAGCTCGCTCGCGAGGCCGACTCGCCCGGCCAGCGCACGCTCGGCGTCATCACCAAGCCCGACACGCTCAACCCCGGCTCCGGCAGCGAGGCCCTGTTCGTCAGCCTGGCCCGCAACAACGAGGTCGAGTTCCGGCTCGGCTGGCACGTGCTCAAGAACCTCGACTCCGAGACCGACAAGGGCGGCGTGTCGCTGCTGCACAAACGCAAGACCGAGGAGTCCGACTTTTTCAGCAGAGGCATCTGGCAGCAGCTCCCGCAGGCCATGCTCGGGATCCAGGAGCTCAAAACCAGGCTGAGCGACATCCTGCTCCGCCAGATCGCCGCCGAGCTCCCGGGCCTGATCCAGGAGATCAACGTCGGTCTCGTTTCGTGCCGCGACGAGCTCGCCAAGCTCGGGAGCCCGCGCAGCACGCTCCAGGAGCAGCGGCTGCAGCTCCTGCGCATCAGCCAGGACTTCCAGTCGCTGGTCAAGGCCTCCATCGACGGCACTTATAACGGCCCGTTCTTTGTGGACGCCAAGCTGGAGAGAGGATACACCCAGCGGCTGCGTGCCGTCGTCCAAAACCTCAACCGGGATTTCGCCCACGAGCTGGCCACTGCGGGCCATTACCGCGCCATCACCGACTCGGCCACAGTAGAGGCAGTGGTCACAGATGCGTCAGGCGCCAAGAGTGCCGCTCCTCCAGCCAGCAAGCCCGTTCCAATCACCAGGGCTGCATTCGTCGAGCACGTTGAAGTCCTGCTCGAGCGGACCCGGGGACGCGAGCTGCCGGGCCATTTCAATTCCATGATCGTGGCTGATTTGTTCCTCGAGCAGTCGGCACCGTGGGAGGCCATTGTGCGCCGCCATGTCCTGCGCGTGTGGGAGGCGGCCAAGGAGTTTCTTCACCTCGTGGCAGACCACGCTGCAGACTCGACCATCTCGCGTGAGCTCAGCGCCAGGGTCATCTCTCCCGCCTTGGTTGGGCTGCTCTCGGCGATAAACTCCAAGACGGACGACATCCTGAGCCCCCACAGGCTCATGCATCCCATCACGTATAATGACAATTATGCCGAGGAGATGAGGCTGATGAAGGCGCCCGCTGCAACCAGAGACGGCATAACCGCAGTCATCAAGAAGTACCTCTCGTCCACAATATCAGCCAACGTCCATGTCAACGCCTACGTCAACGTCACTGGACTAATCGACGAACTTGAGAACAATATCCGTTCAAGCCTATCCGTCAGCGCAGCCTCGGAGGCCCTGGTCTCCACGGAGGCTTACTACAAGGTATGTATGCATGGCATAGAGCCATGCTGGAAATCCCTTGGACGACCGTCGACTCCTGGCTGACCAAATATTTGCTCGACTCAGGTTGCCATGAAGCGCTTCATCGATGACGTGGCCGTCGAGATCATCGAGGAGAAGTTGCTGTCCAAGCTCCCGGATATCCTCTCGGCAGTGTCGGTGTACCAGATGTCGGCAGAGCTGGTCGCCAAAATCGCCGGCGAGTCGAGCGAGAGCAGGATGCAGCGGCAGAAGCTGGCGCGACAGATTGAGGTTCTGGAGAAAGGCTCCGAGACCTGCACGCGGTTCGCAGGAGACAGACTGGGTAAACAACCACTCCCAACCTGAGGTCCCCGACTGACTGACTGACTGGCTGACCATCATGCAGACGAGTCGCCCCTCGCCAAGTCTGACATGTCAACTCCGGACGGCGACGACACGGTTCTTTAGGCGTTTCGGGACATGTACATACTTTCCAAGATACTTGTCTGCGTGTGAGGGACACTTGTCGTGACGGGGAGGTTACTATCGCTGCTGGCGGCGCTCAGACAGCCTGTGGCAAGGCGAGATTGAGATGCAGATGACATACAGGTTGTCACATTGGTGTGAGCGAAAGCAAACATTCTGGCACAGATGATGCCCTTTGATATCATGGTAGCATTATTGTACTGTATCATGCCACAATCTGCCAACCCACTCTATACGTGTGCGTATCCAGAGGAAGTGAGCACGCATATGAAGCCGAATCCACACGGCTGATTCCTGCTATCTGTGCAGCCTCCGCACAGTATCAAACCAGTTCCATGCTACGAGAACAGCTCTATCCAAAGCACCAAAAGGCCATCCAAAGCATATCGACAGCAATTACGTCCAGTAACAAGCACGTCTCTGCTCGACCTGGCCCCCAGCCACGGCAAGCCAAGAGCTTCCAGCCCATCCAGGCCGGACCGGAATGGCCGCCTGCAGCCAAGAAAAAAAGATATTGGGACAGGCATGAAACGCCTCAGGCTAAGGAGCCGACTGCCAAAGGAGCCGGGAGAAACCAACCAGTGACAGATGGAGGAAGCGGGCGGCAGCAGAGCGAAAACGGGGGCGACAGCCAAGGGGAGAAAGGCTTCTTGCGGACGGACCGCCACTGAATAAAGATTCGGCAGATCTTGCTTATTATTCCGCCCCCATCTCGGAACCCGAACCTGAAGTGGATCTCTTGGCGATGTCCCTGCATCTCCAATCTCACTGCCTGCCTCCGTTCTTTTCCCAAGTAGGATACAAATAAAAAAGAAAAAAAAAAAGAAAAAAAAGAGGGCAAGAGGGTAAAAGTTGACCCCGTCACCGCCCAATGATTCGTCATGCAAGACCAGCATTTCACCATATAGCCATGGATCTGAGCTGGAGTCGTATCAATGCCTCCCTCGCTCAACACACACAAGTGCTTACTTGCCTACACACGTCCGTTCTTTCGGATTCCTTCCTTGTGCTCATCAGATATCACCCTTGCATCTCAAGTACACCGACACGTTTCCTTTCCCTTGCCTGGTGGTGGAGACGCATAACCTTGTGGGGTTGTGCGAGATAACGACGTACATGTACCAAGTTCCACCAACTATGTGGACTGGCTCTCGGATGCGGTATTCCTGGAAGCAAGTGGTGTTCGAGTATATCTGCGTCTCATGCATCCTGGTTTCGCGTTTGCACCCCGGATGAAGTGTAAGTGGTGGCACTCCTCGTTCCTTTCCTCTCCTCATCCCGTATGCATCCTCACAGTTGCGTCCGTGTTATATCCGAGCCCCAGAGTTATACAGCAAGTGCAAGCAGACCACCCCTCTCGCCCGAAGGATGGACCAGTAAGGCAGCTCCTCAACACCACGAATGGCGGCATCGTGAGACCGGGAGCGGGGCCGTCATCGTCGTCATCGTCGTTATCGTCGTAACTTTCATCTTGGCCGTGCCAAGGCTCCAACACCTGGAACCCGTCTTGCATGCTCACTCGCACACAATGCATACCCCTGTCCCGGATAAGCTCCTCACCCTTGTTACAGTCACCTCACGGAGTCGGCCATGTGCGTCGTATCAGAAGCAAGGAATGAATGCCAATATAAATACGCCTGCCCAAAGAGATCCACACCAGTATGTCCATTTCAGCCCAACTTATTAGTAGAATAAAAGAGGTGGCGGGAGGGACCTTCAGGAAGTTCTCCTGCACGCACTTTGCAAGACGAATTTCCCTTATCTCGACCCTGGCCTGTGAACAAGGAACGTGCAAGCAGTGGGTCCCAGAGCGATGGGACCTTATGCAGGGAAAAAGCGCCAAGCCGAATCCCGGCCGAGCTCAGATTCGGAGGCCTTGCTGTCGAGACGCCTGGCCTTGAATATCATTCCGTTCTGCCGGAGCGGCCGCCACACACATGTATTGCGTACGAGAACACCATAGCAAAAGACCGATGTACGATGCCATGCACGAGATCGCTCTGGCCCCCCAAGCACCCATGGTGAGGAATCTCCGAGCATGGACTTGGCGAGTTATCGAGTCAAGCGTCCGTCGATATTTGCACCCGTCGAATACTACAAGGAGCACCTACTCGTGTTGAAGACCAGGTGCCGCCCGCCGTATAGGTGCCGTGCTGAAGACTGCCGGCATTTCAATGCTGGACGTTTGCATCTTTTTCGCCATAATAAGTAGCCCGAGATACCGGATTCGGAGGGCGCTGATTGGTCAGACACCTCGACTCTCGGCCACGTGCGCTAGACGAATCGAGAAGCTGGTTGAGGTTGAGCTAGTTATGCTCCCTCCCGATGTCGGTGTTCACTGTTCACTGCGAGTGCTTCACTGCGAGTTGCTGAAACGCGATATCTTTAAATAGCATGTCCTTGACCGGAACTACCCGGCCGGGTTAGAAAAGAAAACACCCGACAGCCAGTGGAGGCCAAGACAAGCGAGCAAGGCCCGTCCGAGTCAAGCCGACCCCTTCCTTATCTCCAAAGCCCAAAGCCCCTCCCGATCGGGATACGACGTCTGGCGGCACACACCAAGAGCCGGGCAGTCTGGCAGTATAATTCGAGAAGACGTGGATTGCAGCGGAACAGATTGGCACGTAGCACAATGGTTAAAGCGGTGCACCGCACCGCATCTGGACGCATCTGGACGCATTGCCGCATGCAAAGAGTATTTTTTGCTTTCCAGGATCAGGATGCCAGCGGCCCGGGATCCGGGTGGCGATAACTGGCCGGCAAGGGGGGTCTCGATATGTAATCGTCATGTACGAAGGCAGAGGCAGGCAGGTACAGCGGCCAAGCGGCCGCGTCATTGGCGATGGAACAAGTTCTCGCAAACCTCGACGCAGGATGACGGGCCTTGGCCTCCTCTTTCGCGTCGTCACAAGTGACCGTTTTCCTGTCTCTTCTGTACATTCAGGCGAGAGAGCTTGGGGGTGTGTGCGAGACAGCAAGACAAAAGGGTGTGTGTCTTATCGTGGTAGTGGAACGGGTTGACATGTTTGACATGTCTCTTTCGTTTCTTGTGGCTCACCCACTCGCGATTGAGATTCGACGAACCACAGCAAAAAAAGGTGGGGCTCTGAGAGAGGAGGTGGTCGGACAAGCGGTCAGGACCTTCGGTCAGCAACGGCAGGTCCCAGATACAAATATGTGGTGGTTCGATGAGTTCGTGGTCGTGGTTTCGTGGTTGGAGGTTGGTGATACGGAGCGCGAAATGCTCGCAAGACGAAGCCGGAGAGAGCAAGATGATCAGTAATAAGAACAAGATGTGCGCTGTTGCAGTTGCAGCTGTAGTAATAGACGAGTTGCTTTTTTTCTCTCGTGTTTTATCTTGCTTTGTTATCTTGGACCTTATCTGCCTATCAACTATCAGCCTATCAAAGACGCATCGTACCTGCCTGCAAAGAGAGATACATGTATCAACATCAAAAGGAAGGAGAAGGGGCTTTCTTTCCCTTGGGCGACCGGGTATAAGGTATTGCTGAGGCAAGGACGGGCGGGGGCGGTGATCGCCTTCCGTAAGCGCGTCTCCGACATGTGATCTTCACCTGAGCCGTCGACAACCCCCCACCATGCCATCACTGAACCATGCACCCCCTCACCCAGACCTCGCTTCTCTTCTCTTCTTCTTCTGATGCAATACATCGTCCAAGTATGTCGATGCCAACCAACAATGCGGCGCGCGGAGAGCAAAATTAACAATCAACACACGCAGACCCAGACCCCCCATTTGCTGTCGCAACAGCGACGTAATTGTCTGAAACGGTTCTGGACGAGCCGATCAACGGTCATGGAGAGCTAATTATGTAGCACAGAGACAGTACGGAGGGAAAACAGCAACGTTTCTTCATGCATGGTACGTACGCCTTGATCTGATATCGCCACAACCTTTGTTTCGCCTGCATCTTATTATGCTACTGTCTTGTCTTTTTATAACCCTATTGGTATCTATCTTGCTGGTTGATAGGCTGATTGGACGATAGGCTTGAACAAAGACGTCGGTCGTCCAGAAGGGCGTGCTGGTCAAGCGCAGACCTTTTTTAGTTGCTGTTCCGATACGAAAATCCACCTTTGCACCATGGGGCGTGCATATCCGCCAACCAACGACAACAAAGGTTTTTTCGTGGTGGCACCCCTGTCTTCGGAAGTGGTAAAGGCGTGACGTTAGGATCGGCCGGGATGAGAGGATTTGGACGACCCACCAGGTTTAGGATATGAGCGTGGGTGGAGAGAAATTGAGAGAGCACGGTCGGGTCGAGGGCGACTTGGACAGAGGGAGAGAGAGGGAGAGAGAGAGAAAGAGAAAGAAAGAGAGAAAAAGACCAGCAGAGAAGAATGAGCTGCTGGGGGGGAAAAAACAAGCAAAGCTACGGGGAGATAGCAAAAGCTTCTTTCTGCCTTTGCAGTTGTCGTTGCTGTTGGTCCTGAGATCGCTTGTGTCTTGAGACAACAACCCCCGGCGGTACTGAGTTGATTCATGTTCCCATGAACCAATCGCTCCATCTAACCTTCTGGACGCCACCATCGGAGAAGGCCCGAGGATTTTTATTTATACCCTTTATGTGAGTATCCACATAGGGTAGTGGGCTGGTCAAGGGGGGGTGGAGTTACCTCACCATTGGCATTTTTACTGACGGCATCAATACAAGAAGAAGCTTGGCAACCAACCCGTCGTCGCCCTTCTCTCCGGGCCAGAGATATTGATCATCAAGTTTTGACCATCTCGACCATAGCTGTCGTCTGCTGTCGTCCGAGCAGCCATTGGACTGACGCATTCGTTCCATATTTGATCGACTCAGGAGATGGACTCATCCAACCTCCCGGCACCCTCCTCCACACGCAAGAAGCGCGTGGGTTGGGACTACTCTTCAGCACCGCCGTCACCGCCCCAGGGAGCTCGTCCCGGAAGCCACGCTCCCGGCGAGCCTGATGCTATCGAACTCACCCGCGCCCTCCAGATCCTCGTCACAGATACAGCGTCGGCCGAGCCATCATCATCAAATCAGTCCCCCCCCGGCTCCGCGCCATCCGGATCCGGAACCCTATCACCCCGAGTCCAGCCCGGATCCAAACGTCCCGTCAGGCCGGCTCTCCGAAGGAACTCGTCGTACCAGAGCAAAAACAACTCGGACGAGGAAACGGATGGCCTGCAGGGTACCTGGACGCCGCGCATTCAGCAGGGAAGAGAGGCGGCGGCCGGTGCGAGGGCCAGAGCCGACCATCTGGTCACCACCTTGTCACGGAGGAATTCTCTCGAGGAGGAAAGCGAGGAGGAACACCACCCAAACCATCTCCCAAACCATCCAAACCATCCAAGCAACCCCAACAACCCAAACCACCCAAAGATGTTGACCGTGCCGCGGCCCGCGCACACGGCAACGCCGCATTCGCAGCACCCTCTTCAGCACCTGCCGCAGCCGCCGAGCGCAGGCCACTCGCCGCTGGCCATTTCGACCGGCGTGTCGGTGAGAACTGACACCAACGGTCTTGGCATCATGAGTGGCACCTCGAGGAACCAGGAGTCGGCCGTCGACCCAGAGGAACAGTCGATTGGCCATCTCGCCCTCGACGATCCCGAGTACGCGAGGATACAAGCCCTCAAGGAAAACCACAGGGCGGCGGAAAAGCTGGTGCGGTCACATTCCAAGAAGTATTTTGACTTTTCTCGGGGCCACCACGGCGGTGGCTCGTCCTCGGGCACTCAGACGCCGCTTCTTCCAGACCAGGTACGCTCGTTTACGTTTGTCCGCCTTTCCGTGTTGGCTTAGCGTTTGATTCCTATCCTATCCCGATCGAGGTTGGTCCTCCCTCGTGATCAGGATCACGGACAAGACCTTTTTGTCGGAATCGGAATGCTGTCGGATCCTCCCCCCCCCTTCCCCCCTTTCCCCCCAGAAAGTCTCAGACACTAATCTGACGGCACTCAACTCGCGCAGTCACCAGACGACTATATTCCAAAGCCGCAAAAATATCATGCCGGCATTCTCAGCACCCTCCTCAAACTCTACGGCGACAACCAGCGCCCTGACACGGCGACAGGCTCCGAGTGCAACACGCCCGTCACGTCCCCGTCGGCGTCACGCCGGAGTTCCTTTGCCAGCAGCCGTCCGTCTTTCTCTCGGCCGACGAGCGGCGTCTTTGGTGGCCTCTACGCCAAGCATGGCGGCAGCAACGCCACGCTCACCGACCTCATGCGGTCGGCCGGCATGTTTGGGACCATCGGTGGCGGGGCCACCATGTCGGAGAAGCTGCTCGAGGCGGGCGCTCACGCGCCTGGGCCGAGCAAAAAGTCCAAGAAGGCCAAGGAGCAGTTCAAGATCACTCTCCACCTGGCCGGCGTCATCCAACGGCAGCGGTACATTGTCGATCTGTGCCACGCGCTCATGCTCACGGGCGCGCCAACCCACAGGCTCGAGTCGTACCTGGTCAACACGTCCAAGGTGCTCGAGATCGAGGCGTCGTTCCTGTACCTGCCGGGCTGCATGTTCATCTCGTTCAACGACCCAATGACACACACGAGCGAGACGAAGCTGGTCAAGGTGGCGCCGGCACTGGATCTGGGAAGACTGAAAGACGTGCACGAGATCTACAAGCGAGTGGTTCACGACCGGATGTCGGTCACGGATGCGTCGGTCGACCTCGCCGCTGTCATGAAGAAGAAGCCCAAATTCAACAAGGTGTGTTTCTCTCCCTCCCTCTATCTCTGCACTTTTAGCTGGACGGCCTCGGATTCACTTTGCTTCGTTGCTTCGTCTTGATAATGTTTACTAATATTTGCCTTTGCAGTGGATCCTGCTCCTGTGGTACTGCATGGCCAGCTTGTCGGTGGGACCGTGGGGCTTCGGGGCGCGGTGGATCGATCTCCCCATCCTCTTTGTGCTTGGCGGCGTGCTCGGCGTGCTGGTGCTCTTCATCTTGCCTCGCAACGTGCACCTTGCGCCCATCCTCGAAGTGGTCGCCGCCATCCTGACGTCGTTCCTCGCCCGCATGTTTGGCAGTCTCGCCGGCGGCAGCCTCTTTTGCTTCTCGGCTCTCTCGCAATCAGCCATCGCCCTGATCCTCCCCGGATGGCTCGTCCTCTCGGCAAGCCTCGAGCTGCAGTCGGGCCAGATGATTGCCGGGTCGGTCCGCATGGTGTACGCGCTCATCTACACCATCTTCCTGGGATACGGCATCACAATCGGCTCCGTCGTGTGGGGCGCCATGTACGAGAACGCCACCTCGGAGACGACGTGCCGCGGCGAGTCCCTCGACTGGCGCTGGGGCGTCCTATTTGTGCCGCTCTTCACCATCTCGCTGTCCATCATCAACCAGGCCAAGTTCCGGCAGATGCCCGTCATGATCATCATTGCCTTTTCCGGCTGGATCGTCAACCGGTTCGCCGGCCTGTACTTTGGCAACTCGCAGATCAGCAGCATGTTTGGCGCCCTGACAATCGGCATCCTCGGCAACACGTACGCCCGCGCCATGCACGGCTGGCTCAAGCACTTTGAGCGGCTCCGCGAGCGCGTCGCGCGCCTCATCTGGCCCCCCAAGCCCCAGGACCAGGGCCAGGACCAGGGCAAGCGCCACAGCAGCCGCGCCTCGTCGCTGGATCCGGAGTCGACGCCGGACTCCACCATGGGCGGCGCGACGCCGCCGCCGCCGCAACGCTCCGGTCGCGAAAACCCGCATAACACGTATGGCTACGGCCTTGCCGCCGCCGCCATGCTGCCGGCCATCTTTGTGCAGGTCCCCTCGGGTCTGGCTATAAGCGGATCCCTCGTGGCGGGCGTCGACCTGGCCGACCAGATCAACGACGGCACGGCGGTGGCGGCGTCGGCCAGCAGCGTGACCACGGGCCCGGCCTTTTCGGTGTTGCTCGGAGTTATCCAGGTGGCCATCGGCGTGAGCCTGGGCCTGTTCCTGTCGACCTTGATCGTTTACAGCTTTGTGCCGCACCGGCGGCCAAAGCGGGGTGGTGTTTTCACTCTTTGAGGTGTGTGCAGATGGCACGTTTGGTTTCGCATATGGCCTTGCGGTTTTTTTTTATTCCAGCGTGCTCTACATAAAAGCGGGCGGGATCTGTTGATTTTAGACTCACGTGTTGGCCACAATTTTATTTTATTCTTTATTTTTATCTTTTTTATGCTTTTTCATATTTTCTTTTGTTGATTTTTCATTATTTATGTCTGGTGGCTTCTTGAAAAAGACGGAAACGGAGCGGGAGCGGGAGCGGGAGCGGAAACGGAGTACAACTGATGCGACTGGTAACGGGATTACTTGGATTCATATCCCCGGGTTGGGACGAGAAATACAGGAGAATATATAGGAGAAGGAGAAATACAGCATGAAACACAGTAGATAGAAGATGGATGATCTCCACCAGAACAGCGGACTTGCTAGACTAATACAGACGACGCCAAAGAGTGGCCGGACCACGACCACAACCATGCCCTCGCTGTATCTGACTGACGTGCCTCTCCCGCCTGCAACAGTTCGTCCTCGGTTTCCCGGGGGTCTGGCACTTTTTCGCGATTCTTGGTTTTCATCGACAAAGCTGGGCAGGACGGCTGCTCCTTTTGAATCCCTGCACGTGCTTTTGAGATGAAGAGGAACCCCAGTCTCAAACTTTGGCGTCCGGTCTATTCATCCTGTCCGTTCCTTAACCTGGATACATCTCCGATACTTGTCTTCTCGGCGGCCGCAATGCTGATATAGAAAGGTCAAGGCAAAGCAAATCAAATAGCATAAAATAACACACACACACAAGTCGTTAATCACAGCTGCTTCCCAGGCACCTTTTGCAGCGTGGTGGCCGGCTTCTTGAGCCCCGCAAACACCATGGCCACCACGCCAGCCATGCCTGCGGCGCCCATGGCGTAGGCGCCCTCCCTGCCCATCCACCAGTAGACACTGGTGAACAGCACGGGCCCCAGTCCGCGACCCAGCTGGCCCCAGGCGCGCAGGGCGCCCAGCTTGCCGCCGCGCTCGTCGGCGCCCGCCTCCAGGCTGCTCAGCGCGTTGAGCCCCGTCACCACGGTCGCCGAGGTCATGGCCAGGCACGCTGCCGCGCCGTACAGGCCGGCGACGGTGGAGACGCGGCCGAGGAGGACGAAGGCGACGAGGCACGAGACGACGCCGACGCGCACCGACATCAGCGGCCTGAGGCGGCGCGTCACGCCGCCCTGGAGCACCGAGGCAACGAGGCCGACGAAGCCGAGAAGGCGGCCGTTTTGGCGCGAGTCAAAGGCGAAGAGGTCGTACGTCATGAACGAGAGCGACGACTCCATGCCGGAGAAGAAGAGCAGGAAGATGAAGTGCACGGCGTTGAGGAGCATGTGCGGGTTTGTCCGCTGCGGCGGCTGCGGCTGCGACTGCGACTGCGGCAGCGCCTCCCGCGCCCCCGCGCCCGCCTTTGTCTGTGGGACGCGTGGCGTCTGGTTGGCCTTGGCTGTCAAGGCGGGGAGGGTTTCCGGCAGGGCAAAGTAGAGGTAGACGGTCTCGACGACGATCAGGAACAGCGAGAAGCCGGCGGCGGTGGCGAAAGGGTTGGCGGCAACCGAGGGGACGCTGGCCAGGTAGGCGCCGAGGGTGGGGCCAAAGGTGAAGGCGACGGAGAAGCACGCGCCGATCAGAGCCATGGTGGACCCGCGGTTCTCCTCGTCTGAGATGTCAGAGGCCATGGCGGTGGCGAGCTGGACGTTGCCCTCGGACAGGCCGCCGACGACTCGTGAGGCCAGAAAGGTGCGGAAGTCGGTGGCGCAGAGCCAGAGGAGCACGCTCAGGATGTTGCCGAGCATGCTTGCCAGGAGAGCCGTGCGGCGGCCGTAGCGGTCCGAGAGGCTGCCGATCAGGGGGGATGCGACTGCCTGGAGCAGTCTGCGGGGTTTGCAGGCGGGGGGTTAGTAGAAGAGGGGAGGGTCGGTCCATGGTGTGTTGGGTGGAGACGCACGAGAACAGACTGCCCAGGGCGCCGCCGAGGAGGACAATGTCATAGCGCGGGTGGATGGGCCGCTCAAACGACTGCTTGTACCTGTTGAGATAGCCGAGGATGGTATGGAGGACGGTGGCGGGCGCGTTCGGGTTGGGGTGGTTTGTGGAGGCTGCGGTCTCGTGGTCGCGGTAGAACTCGAGGAGCTTTGGGAAGAGGGGGAGGATAAAGGTGAAGGAGATCTGGTTGCAATGCCACAAGTTAGCTGGATGGCTGGGCAGTGAGAAGGTCGGGGACGTACAAGGTCGAGGAGAAGAGATATTGCAATGACGCGCAGCACTTTGCGACGACGTATTGTGGCCGCGGGGTCGGGTGGTTGCGTTTCCATTGCGAGCTTCTCTGATGGTCGTGGGAGTAACTGACAAGGAGAGGCCGGGATGGGCTTGATATAGGGAATAGAGGAATAGAGAGAGGTTGACAGGTGTGGTGGAAGCGACGGCCCAGGTGTCGCGGCTTGCTTATCCGCGAGTCGGTCGAACAGACGAATAGGGGGCAGAGGATTGTAAGCAGAGTGATTATTATCTATGGTATTATGGTGACGAATTTTTAAGAATAGATCGGAGTGGGGCCATTGAGCGAGCCATGGACGAATGTATGGTAAGATCGGACATTGGACAGGCAGGTAGGGCATCAAGACAGGTGTCACGAAGAGGTGCAGGATCGTGGTAGGCCATGATTCGGGCTTCCGTGGAGATGTTTGGTGATGGTGAGACTCGTGGGCGATGTGGCTTGTTTGTGGGTGAGTTGTGAGATGATATGAGTTGATATGGATTTATTGACTGGATTTATTTTGGCCTTGATTTATTTTGACTTGGATTTATTTCGAATTTGTGACGACTTGACGGGCAGGTGGGGTACCCAACGAAGCTTCCTTCCCAGACAATCGATGCTATCGTTATCTGGTCATTGATGAAAATTTATCAACTTGATATTTATTAGCTTGATATTTTTGAGATTGATTAACTAGAGATTTATCATAGATCACGCGCTTCTTTCATATAAATATAACACAAACGGCCTTCACTGCCTCGCACCTCGGCGCAGCATTGCCCCGCCACCATCACGACCCATCAGCCATCAGCCATCAGCTCGGCCTAAAGTGGCGACATGTGGTCCAGTATCGACTGGTTTCTTCTCTCTTGATAAGAGCTCTCTCCCACCACATTCTTTTCTCTATCTTTTCTGTCTGCCATCTCTGCACAACATCACAGGGTCCAGGTTCATTAGGACTCCCACGCTGTCTATCCTCGCCGCAAAATGCCCAGCATACCAATCGCCCTCCAGGGCGCCGTCCTCGAGTCGCGAAAGTTCCGCATGGCCAACTTCCACAACAACCTCAGCTCAAAAGTCAACCTAAACGACCCGAGGACACGAACCCTGTTCATCATCTTCGTCGTCGCCGTCGTCGTATTCCTCCTCTTTGTCGCCGCTCTCGTCGTATTTGGCAGGCGAGGTGCGCTCCTCCTCCTCCACCCTGCACAATCTCGATGCTGACAACCTGCAGAATGGGCACGCAAGAAGGACGGCAAGAAACCCCGCTGGGGCCGCGCACTCCTCAAAGCCGCCGCCGTCGCCACCTTCCTCTGGATCCCCATCTGGATCGCCAAAAAGATCCGCGCCAGGTCCAAGGCCAGGGGCTCCTACAACAAGCTTGACGAGGCAGCCGGCGCCGTGCAGCCCCAGGCGGCCTGGTACGGAGCCAGCGCCGCCCCGGCCTCGGTCACCGCCGCCGCCGCCGCCGACTACTCGTACTATGGCGTCCACGACATCAGCGCGCCCCTCCAGCCGTACGATGGCGTTTACGGCCATGCCGCCGTGCCGACCGGCTACGTCGCCCCCAAGTACGACCCGCCCGCCTCGCTGCCGGACGACGCCAGGAGGAGCGTCAGCCCGGCCCCGCCCCCATACCACCAGCCGCCAAGTCCGGAGATGCACGGTGCCGCCCCAGCGCAGCCAGCCCAGGCCGAGAACGGGGCGTGGAACCCGTCAAAGTGAACTGGGAACACATGGAGGATTATATTATCACATGTATATATACGCATTTAACGCTTTGACGCTTTTACTATATACGTTGGCCTGGAATAAACAAATGAATAAATTGCAGCCATCTATCTGATTCTACTATCCAAGAGCTCCAAAAATGTAGTCCGCATACCACAACCGACCCATCCAAGCCATCAGGCATCCAGCTTCAGCCGCTCCAGCAGCTCCTCAATCTTTTGCATCAAAACCGCATAGTTCCGCGCCTCCATCTCTTGCACATCGGCCACAACCGCGCCGTCAATCGTCTCCAGCACGTCTTTGTGTTCTCCAACCCGTCTTTTGGCAGCCTCTTTTTTTAAATCTTCTTCCTCCTCCTCCTCCTCCTCCTCCTCCCCCTCGCTCTCAGCCACGCCCTCATCATCTCCCTTTCCGTCCCGCTCCCTCCGCTCCATAGCCCTCGCGCGCCTGACGACCTGCTTCGCCGCCTTATCAAACTGCAGATCCTCAAAGCGCAGCTTGAACCGCTCGCCCAGGTGGTAGCGGATATCATCCAGCAGCTCAATCGTGTCGGTCTCGTGGCGGTCCCGGACGCGCCCGGCGCTCTCGCGGATCAGCTCGGCGAATTCGTCTTCGTCGACGTAATGCTCCAGCCGCCCGGCGAGGTAGCGCGCCGCAAACTCTTCGAGACGCCGCACGTGGAGATCCCACGCCGCGTGCATCACGTCGTAGACGTTGATCACCTCGACGCCATCCTCGACAGCTGCTGCCGCCCGGCCGGCTTTCTGGCCGCTTGTCCCCAGCGCACTGATGGCCACGGCCGCCTTGTTCTTGAGCTTGTCGAGCAGGAGCATGTCTGCGGCGTAGAGCGTGTCGAGGGCAATGTCGAGGGGGATGTTGACCCGCTCCGTGTACAGCCAGCGCAGGACCACTTCCAGCACTTCTGGGGCCGCGTCCACCGTGACGACGGGGAGGAGCTCGCCGCCACCGCCGCCGCCGTCCTGCGTCCCCCGGCCCTCGGAAAACGGCAGCGAGAACATGGTCTCAAAGTAGGGGCTGCGCAGGAGCATGGCCTTGTGCGCAGGGTAGACGACGCACTGCCCATGCTGGGCCTGCGGATACGCCCTCGAGCCTGGCTGGGGGCCGCCAGCAGCCATGCGCAAATGGGACGTGGCGGCCGCGTCGATTCGAAGGCTGTTAACCCTCAGAGGCGGCGAGGACGCGCAGGGGCCGGCTATCTCGTGCGTCATGTCCGGGTCAGGTATGTCTGCGCGAAGGACGATGTCGGCAAACGAGGGATTGTCGTCGCGAGTCCACCCGAGGGACGCGAGATGCTCCGCCGCCATCGTCCTCTTGGCCCCAACAACGTGACGGCTGAAAAAGTCGTCGAAATCGCCCATGGCCGCGGCCACGTCGCCATCGCGCGTTTCTCGCATGGTGCCGCGAGCGCCATCTGATGGAGATGATGTGGAGACCTGGCCGCTGCTTTCCACAAGCCCACCCAGCCGAGGCAGGTCCCACTTCTCTGCAATCGCCTTGACGCCAGCCGCAACGCTGGCCTGGTCCGTGGCAGGGCCAGCAGCGTCCTCGGACAGGTACAACCACCGCAGGGCCGCTCGTGCCGAGGCATACGGGACGGATGGCGGGAGGATGGCCTCCCAAAAGGCGGTGGCGGTGGCGGTGGCGACAGACGCCGCCTTGGAAGGGATCGCAGCAGGAGGAGGAGCGCCGCGCAGCGCACGCCCCAGCGAGGGCACGCGCGCGGCCAGGACGAACCTGTGGAGCTGCAGCGGCGACGAGGCCGCGACGGCCACGTCGGCGGTGCGGGGGAACGTGCGGGCCAGGAGCGAGGTGAGGTGGGTGGACCAGTAGACCCACGGGTCGGTGGACTTTGTGTAGTCGTGGCGCAGGAGCAGGTTGCGGATCTTGTTGTTGAGGGCGCCGTAGATGCAGCGCTCGCCCTGGAACGTGTGGCGCTCGGCGAGCGCGCCGGCCTCGAGCAGCAGCTGCACGAGCTCGTAGTGGCCGCACAGGCTCGCCACGATGAGGGGCGTGTAGTCCCACTCGTCCTTGCCGTTGGGGTTGACGCCCTCGGAGATGAGCTCCTGCACGCGCTTGAGGTCGCCGAGCCGGCAGGCGTGCATCATGCCGGCGAACCTCTCGCTGGTGTCGAGGGGGTTGTCAAGCTTGTCAGGCTTGTGCGCGTCCGACGAGGACGAGGACGAGGACGACTGGTTCATCATGCTCTATGTGACAAGTCTGGTCTGAGATGCGAATGCGACGAAAGAAAGATGCTGCCTGGCTGCCCTATCGGAGTAATCGGCGGCGGCACAGCTGGCCGGCGTCGCAATACAGCCCATTTCTCCGCCCGAGTTCCATCCTGAACCCGATCCTCAAGCCGTATCCAGTGGAGGAGCCATCATGAAGGTGGCCAATATCACGAAATCCCAGCAGCTGCCGGCAGCTGCCAAGACCCTGACTTTTTGTTAGGAACAAATAATGGTATTACCCCCACTTAACGTTTCTAAATACATACATATATCTCTCTATTAGTAATTGAGGCCCAACAGATAACACAGCAAGACGTGATATCCATATATATATCTATATATATATCTTTATAGACATATGTATGGATGAAGGACGGAGGAGGGTCCCATATATTCAATGCAGGTGATGATCAACTGGATAAGCCCCCAGATAGATACTATAATTACCACCCCACTCACTGTCAGATAAGTTCTCCTCTGATCCAACCAACATTCTCACCAACTTTTGCTCCTACTACACCAAGCAAACTCACCCCCCAACTACCCGTCTCCGGATCACAATGCCCCAGCTCAAGGCAGGCGACCAATTCCCCGAGGGTGTCCACTTCATGTACATCCCGTACAGGCCCGAGACCGCCGAACTCACCGCCTGCGGACTCCCCCAGCGCTATGACGCCAGCGCCGGTAACGTCTCACTCAACCCGCCACCAACCCCCATCATGCACCAGACCAGATGCTGACCAGACTCCAACCTACAGACTTCAAGAACAAAAAGGTCGTCATCTTCGCAGTCCCCGGTGCCTTCACCCCGACGTGCCAGGAAGCCCACCTGCCGTCGTACGTGCAGAGGCTGGGCCAGCTCAAGGCCAAGGGCATCGAAAAGGTCATCTGCCTCGCCTACAACGATGCCTGGGTCATGTCTGCGTGGGGCAAGGCCAACGCCATCACAGACGACTCGATAGTACGTGCCGTGCCCTTGTCTGGGTCTGAGCCTTGCAGCCTACTGCGCCTCCCCATCATCATCCGGCTTGTTGGACTGACCTTGGACGCCCTCAACAGCTGTTCATGTCTGACTCCGGCGCCGAGTTCAGCAAGTCAATCGGCTGGACCATGGACGAGAGGACGGCTCGGTACGTCATTGTGGTCGACCACGGCAAGGTCGTGTATGCGGCCAAGGAGTCCAAGAAGGGCAGCATCGACGAGACGGGCGCCGAGGGCGTCCTGGCTCACCTGTAGTCCCGGTCCATCCCACAATTAGAACCTACGTCACTCCGACTTCAATTTGAACAATCCAGTTCCATCCCCATATCAATCAATATCTCACTCATCACGGACTTGATCAGTGGCTCGTTGATCAGTGGCTCGACTGTTAATGAATTCATCCGTTTGCCTCTCCCTGTCTCGACGACAAAACCAGACCAGGTGCAAAAAGACGCATTTCCCCCGTGCCTCCCCGAGATACCCATGCCTTTCTTCTTCAGTTTCCGTTTCCCATTGACCGCCTTCCTCTTCTCCCTCGTCCTCGCTCTCACCCCACCTCCACCTTAACGGCTGGTGGGCAGAGGCTTGGACCTGGCACCCTTGGCTTGCTGCTTGCTGGCGACGCTCGTCTTGATACCTCGGCCGGCCGCGGCGGCGTTCTTTGCCTTCTCGGCCTTCTGCTTGGCCTTGTCCTCCTTGCTCTTCTTGATATCCTCAGCGCGCGCCGCGGCACGGGCCTCGGGACGCACCGACCGGCGCTCCTTGATCACCTCGAGAGTGGCGCCAACGATGGCACGCTGGGCCTTGACGGTCCGCCGGGTGCGCCTCTTGAAGGTTTCCTGCACAACGCAAGCGAGTAAGCACGTTAGACTATCGCAGCAAGTATGGCCTGTGGCTCGCCGGAAGGGGACGCCTGCGCACCTCCGCAATGCCCTTCTTGTTCTTGCGACGGCACAGAACCGTCCAGGCGATGAGGCGGGGGTTCTTCTTTTGCAGGAACAGAGATTCGGTCTTGCCGTTCTGGAAGCGGAAGAACTTGCTGTCGCAGCGAACGAAGATCTTGCCCTGCATTGGGGAAAAGACGCCGTCAGCACCATTTGCCAAGAAGCACACAAATACCGAGAACCGCCTGCCCCCAATATCAATTCACTCCTCTTCTTTTCGTTCATTCGTTCATTCGTTCTTTTTTTTAATTCCCGGGAGCATAGGAAGCAGTACCTTGCCGGGGTAGATCCGGCGACCGGAGAAGGAGTCCTCGTGGGTCCGAATCATTGTGGCGACGTGTCGGTTGTGATCTGACGTCGAGCCGTAGATTTGTCGTTTGGTTCCGTTGAGTTGTCGAGAAGTCGTTTATTACGCCGGTGGTGGAATTACGCCAAGTGCGTTTTGGTAATATTGTGCGTTTGTTGTTGTGGTGTGGCGGTGACTAAGCAATATGTATCTTAGGGCTAATAAAGCGAGGTCTCATTCCTCTCACTGTGCTGCTCGCTTCTTCATCGTCTTCCCCGATGCCGGGTTCCGACGCAATTGCCCAGGCTGTGCTCGACCAGTTCGCCGCTCTGCCCGCCAAGCGCAAACCGTTGATCCGCCCAAACGGCGTGCACGAATGGGTCCCCCTTGCTGGCATCGTGGCAGAGGTGCCCGGCGGGAGCATACGATGCCTTTCTCTTGGCACCGGCATGAAATGCCTCCCGGCCGCAAAGCTGTCTGATATTCGTGGGTGCGCTTTGCACGATTGGCATGCCGAGATCGTGGCCATCAGGGCATTCAATCATCTCATTCTCGAGGAGTGCAAGGCGCTCGCGTCTGGGACGCGAGAATCCGAGATAGTCGAGTGGGACGACACTCCCAGTCATCACCAGCACGCTCGCCAACCGTTCAAGCTCAGGGATTCTGTCGCTCTCTACATGTACTGCTCCGAGGCGCCATGTATGTTGTCTTGCACGCACACACGCGCGCGCCGAGTGAACGATTTACTTGGATACTGATAAACAAAGTTGTCTCGTAGGCGGTGACGCAACCATGGAGCTCACCATGGCCTCTCAAGACGACCCAACGCCCTGGCTGCCCCTTTTCTCGTCCTCCGTGTCGGACGCACCCTCCACCACCCTCCCCGGGCGAGAATTCTTTTCCCGCCTCGGCATTGTTCGCCGCAAGCCGGCCCGTCGCGATGCCCCCATCAGCATGTCTAAGTCCTGTTCCGATAAACTTGCTCTCAAACAGTGTACTTCGCTGCTGTCCTCGGTCACGTCCCTGCTGGTAGCCCCAACCCCGTCGGCGTACCTCTGTGCGCTGGTCATCCCGTCGGAGCGGGTCCACCAGGACGCCTGCGCGAGGTGCTTCTCAGTAGAGTCGGGACGCATGGCCGGCGTCGTCAAAGCCCTGCCGAACTGGAGAGGCGGGTACGCTTTCGTGCCACTGCACGTGAGAGGAACCGAGAGGGAGTTTGAATTCGCCAGGAGCGTCGTCAAGCAAAGGGCTACGGATGCCGCCGGTGTGGCTGCTTTCGGCGGCGCAACCGTCTGGCACTGCTGCGGCCTGCAGGAGAGTCTGGAGGGCGGCGTCATGCGGGGCACAAGGAGGGGATTCCGCGTAAACAGCGCGAGCAGAGTATCGCGATGGGGGATGTGGGACTGTGCTCGCCAGCTTGTGAGCCTTTTGGGACCTGACGCCGACCATGTACGTGACGCCCTCGACGCTGATAACTATGCCAGCCTAAAGTCAAGCCACCCACTCGCTTCGCGGAGGGAGGTGGTGGCGGCGGTGAGGAGCACAGCACTGACAGGCTGGATTGCCAACGTCGGGGACGAATTCGACCGGCACCCTTGGAAGGAAGAACAGGCCTCTTTTACCTGAATATCAATATTACATTTATAATTGATAAATAATTTATCACATATATGCGACTCAGGTGGGCCCAACAGACAACACAGTAAGATGTGTTACCCACTGTCTTGTTAATATTATAGAGCATTTCTATATCGTAAACAATAGGATGATATTTTTTCCGGTTTTTTTCCCTCAAAAGTATCCCAAACCATATCAACTACGTGACCGGGTACTAAAACACCTGATATCATGCTTTTGATACTCATGGCTGTGTATTGCCGGGCATGAAGCCAAATTCGTCGCAGTCCTTATATCTGGCCATCGTAAACTAGAGAAACGAAAACGAGAAACCTGCTTTCGTGTATCCCATCAAACACATGACGACCGATGCACCGTACATGTCCCCCATGGGCCCTTTATGTTGTTTTATTGTTGTGCCTGCCGAACTTTGTCTATCGGATAAGTTCCAGACCCCCAATATCGTTGTCCCATATCGTTGCGCCCTACTCAACCTTGGTCTCAAAGTTCTCGCCCTCGACGAGCTCGGGGATATCGTCATCGTCCTCCTCCTCCTCCTTGCCCGACTCCTTCTGCATGCTCTGGTAGCTCTCGGCGAGCTTGCGCAGCGACGCCAAGCTGTCGGGGCCGAGCTGGTTGAGGATGCCAGGAACGAGCTCGGTGAGCTCCTTCTCCTCGCCGTTGCCGTAGATGGCGAATGTGTTTGACGCCGCGGCAGCGTGAACTGGACGACAATAGAGACATCAGACGACGTGATATATCGAGTTTTGCTCGGAGCAACGTACCTTTGGGGGCGGCAAAGTGGATCACATTGCCGTCCGACTTGAACATGTTTACCTCCTCGATGCCCTGGATCGGCTGCGCGTTGAGCTTCTTGAGCATCTCTGGGAGCTTGTCTTTGGCAGATGGCAACCGGTTGCCCTGTACTCGCCGGGGGGTACGTCGTCCACTGTGAGGGTGGGAAGTTCAAAATGTCAGCTGAGCCCACAACTGCTGTTCCCAACGACAAGACGACCTCATCCTCGAGAGGTTTTTTCTTCTTCTTCTTTTTCCTCCCCTTTGTCTTTCTTTCTTTCTTTGCACATACCCTGAGCGTAAACCTAGTCAGTAAAACTATATCCCAGTACAGTACTCCGAGGCTAATCACTTCCGAGACCGCAAAACACACCTGGGGAAGGCTTCACTCCAAGCTCTGCGAGACGCGCTTTGATCGATGCGAGATCCATGCTGGACGGAACCTGTGCTTTTTTTTTAAAAAAAAAGTGTGTGTGTGTGGGTTTTATCGTATCGAGTGTATCGAGCGAAGCTGGCTAAAATGGCGGGGTAGGGCAAAGCGCAGTCGATGGCGAGATAATAATCGTCAGAAACGGGCTCGACAAGTGACGCGACGAGCAGCTGGCAGTTTTACCTTGGAGCCTTTAGCCAAGGAGACAAAGAGGCAGACTCGATTCAAGCAAGCCGTCAGGAATGTCGCTTTGCCTTGGTCAGGATGAATCGGGGTTGAATTTTGTGCGCTGCGTTTGCGGGAGAGGAGGGGCCTTGTGGCGTTGGCTTACTTAACTTGTGATGCGTGGCGACGGGTGGTGTGGCGGTGGACCTCTTGCAAAGAACTTATCTCTTCTCTCTCAACAGATTCTTCACGGATAAACTCATAATCGCTACGCTACACCCAAAGGCCTGACTTAGTACGTGAGTGTGCGTGCGTGCAAGGAACTGGGGAAATGCCGGGTCTATGGAAATGGACAAAGATGCTGAGCGTGTAAGCCTGTCCGTGTCTGGCATGCTTTTGCGTCGAATCTAAAATCAACCCCGTATGCTAAAACCACAACTCCACCATGAAAGCGGCGTCGGTGTCGTCTACGGTGGCCATCGCTTGGTCCAGGGAGTCCTTCCCACCGACACGGAGCTCCGCAAGCGATATAATCCGGAACTCAGGGCGCGTGCCGAAGCCCAGGCCCAGGAAAAGTCGCAGGAATTCGACGACTACGTCACGAAGCTCAAGGCAGCTTCCAGATCAAGCAAGCCAGGTTGGTAACTTTGGCTGTTCCCGGGGTGGCTCTATATATATGTGTATATATATAAATTGGGCCCTGCTGACCGCAATGTCTTGTGAAACAGTCTGGACGGTGTTGGCGGAGATGGAGAAGGAGGATAAAAAGCGCGAGGAGATGAGACACAAGCTCGAGGCGGAGGAGGCTCGAGCAAGAAGAGAGGAGATGAGGGCAGAAGCGGGACTGGGCAAGTCGTCAGGATCATGAGCGTGCTGGTTATAGCGAAATAATGTTTGTTGAAGTATCTGTAAAGGTCTTGCAGTGGGCGCGATATCTATGTTTAATGCTTCGACGGGTGCATGCATATACATATGCAGTGGGAAGACGTGAACGATCACTCCTGCGACTGTATATATAAACTTCCATGTCTGTCAAGTACCGGTCGAGCAGATAGTTTCCCCTCTGGCATTCTTGGACCGGGCAATAAATCCAGACTTACCGTATGCGCCTCTGCTGCCTCTGTTGTGATTGATCGTCACAAAACCTACCCAACTAAAGCTGGGACATTGTGACTGCATATCGGAGCCGGTTGCCTTGGCGATCCTGGCGGGTTTCTCGTCAAGTTCTATTATCTGGCCTCGAGCCCAAACCGGCCTGTTGATTGACGTGATTGCAGACGGTAAACTTGTGGGCCCCAGGCGTCTTTTACGCCCTGCAACAAAATATCAGCAGAAGATGGCCTTTCGACACCACTACGTTCTCCTCGTCGGTGCCATCTCGGCCATGGACGCAGCCATGCCCAAAAAGTTTGTTTCCCTCCCAACATGGATGACGATGCAGTCGGCGTTGACCCATGATCCGTTTTCTGCAGGGTTACAGTTTGGATTTTCCATTAACCGTTGAGTTCAGCCATCCCTTCTTCCGGCTATCATGTTACATCTACGTGAGGTGGAATGCACGACATTGGATTTCCAGAGATAGGGCATACTCGCAGCTTATACACGTCCCGGAAAACGATCCATTATTCTATATAGAAAGGACAGGCTTTGCAGCGACCTGATACCAAGTAAGCGGTATCGGCTATTTCTGGCAGAACGATGCAGGAATGGGCATTCTATGTATGACAGGATGGACGGTATACTATAGGTATCTGTACTGCGATTTCCACTTTCCTTCAGCGCTCACCACAGCACAACGCCCTCCACAACCACTGGCCTTGTATATCGTATCGAGGTTTATCAATGAGCTGTTTCTCACAGGTGCGGAGGCTGAAAAAGACGAAGGGCACCAGATTGGTCATAATGCTGCTTGAAACATGACATGTTTCGCATGCAGCTTCCTATAGAGGGTGCGGATACAAGTTACACTGCGATTTGACCTGTCTGGTGTCTCTTTTTTCTTAGCCGCACATAATCGGAGACTCCAGACGTCTTTCGAGCTGTTTTTGGGACCATCGGGCTCATCTGTTGAATTGGTTCAGGTTTCGAGGGCCAATCTGCCTTCGAGGCCCAATATTTGGTGTCATTGACGTTGACCACCCCTCCCGCCGTCGCGTTATTTATTTTGATTGACGTAACATGTGACGGTTTTCCGCGAATTCTTTCCTGACCATCGGGCTGATTGACTGGCTGACGGACGGGCCGACGAGAGGGTATAGTCACAATACTTGGGGTGACCCTTTCAGCTTTTCCTATTGGATATCCTCTCTCATTGCGCGAAAATGGGTTTTTATTCAAGTCAAAGAAATCTAGGGGTTCATAAGTGGAGGAGGAGATAGTGGAGACAGAATCTCTATTCCCATGTTGGGTGCTTTGTGGCCCCAAACGAGAATCGGGCTTCTTGAAATCTGGAGATGGACCTCTGGAAACCGGCTGCGAGGAAGAATAATGTTCAGATGCCGTACTATCCAGTTCGGAATCCGATTCCGAGAATGACGACATAGACGGTTCATTATTATCTCAAAATTCATGACGAAGACAAAGAGTGTTGCCGTCTTTTACACTTTCAGTTATGTTATACGCTGATTCGTTCTCGTATGCTGATTTTTTGTTTAATTCCATCTCAGCTGACGACATGGCCTTTAAACCCACTGGTTTTTTTTTCTGTTCGTGTTCTGATTTCGATTTCGCCTGTGACTTAGACGGTTTACTATTGTTGATATGAAAAAATTGACAACGATTGTCGACATATTTAAGGTTAGACATGATATAAATTGTTCTGTACTTGCTTTCTTAGTCGACTTGCTCCTCTGATATCAAATGACCAGCTGGACAAAGCGTCAGGATCCTGGAATGAAATATCTTCTAGGATGTCCGCAGGAAGATTTCTCCTTCGGTTCTGATTGCCAAGATGATTGTCCAAAATATTCGCTGTTAAAAGAGAACAGGGACGAAAGCAACGTAATCTGTGAATAGTCTCTGGAAGAACCTGGAGATCACCGGGATATGAGCGTCTGATCTATGGAGGTTATATCTCACGAAGTACTGGGTCATACGATATTCGGATTTCTTGATATATTCAGATTGATATAACAATTTTTTAATAAAGAGACAATGAAGTAGAGGTGGATCTGGGTCTAATCATACGGCATGTACTTTGGGGGAGCAGCAGCGGTTATATACTCGTAGACAAGACGAAAGCTCGCGGCGTGAAAGTAAGAATCACATCATATTGTGGAGGGGGAGGCTGGATGGCTGCAAGGTCTGGCCGTCAACATTTCTGCCCACAAATGTAGGCCATCGTTTGAACTGTCTATCCGTTTGTAGTTGCAATGATCGATCCGGCACAGGCTGACGTTGGAGATGAGATGAGCATGAGATGACGGAGCGGGCATTGCCCTAAGGAAATTCATACTTTATTACTTTGTGACGGCCGGACCACCGACCGCCTGACTAGAGAACCAAATTCTAGTCAGGTGGTCGGTGGTCCGGCCGTCAGCTCCACTAAAGACCGGCCCGGGCGGCCCATCCGGCCGGTTTTAGACCGGAACGGCTTGATGACGAAGGGTGTCAGACAACAATCTCACCAGGCCTCCAGTTGAGACTAAGAATAGAAGAGAAGATTTTTTTCTCAGAATCCGTTATTTGCCACCCGCACAAGGCCGAGCCACCGGCCAAGTTCGATTTTTTTTCTCGCCAGACAACTCGCATGAATTTTCTATTTTTAGTTCGGTTTCTAATTAAAATATAAAAATCTATATCGTTCCTGATCCAAAATATTCCGCATCTGTCAGCCATCTGTGATATCGCAAAGATATCGATTTCCATATACCCGGTACTAGGATAATGGAATAAAGCGATATAACGATATCCAGTTATCAGGATATCAGATTCTTTCCCGCTCCGCCCCTCAACCCCAACACGGTTATCAACAACGGTCAAGGTTGGCAGATCCGATTCGCTCGTGCGATATAATGCTAAAAATTCTTTGGAGCGGGAGGCGGATACCAACCGCGACCAAGCCACACCTGTTGGTGGAGTTTTTGTCTTATAAAAGGATATGAATTCCAACTTTGCTGGCTGATGAACCTCTCCATCACACGTACGGTAAAAATAACAACATTGACATTTTTAACAATAAAACATAAGCAAGCATCCTCTCCCCCTTTCAAACGTCTCACAGATCCCGCTCGAGATCCCGCTCGAGAAGCCTCAGAAGCATTACTCGTATCACTCACGCATTCAAACCGACGACAATGAGCAGCCCGCGCAATGACAAGCAGATGAGCCGCTTTATAGCAGATATGAACAGTGTCTATTTGGTCATGACGATGTTGGTGAAGAATGTCACAGATTTTCAAGATCAGATTACCAAAGACGGCCAGCAGGATGAGCTGCTGCTGCTGAAAATGGAATGCGCAAAGCGCAAGCTCGGCATACATGTAGAGAGGTATATGGAGATGACCGGCCTCCTGAGTCTGCTCCTTCGTTTCGGCAACGGAGGATCGAGGCGTGATGCGGCCAGGATTAAGAGAGCGATGCAGGTCAATGATGAGGGCCATATGAGGTGGCAGGCGGAGGGAAGAGAATACGGCAAATTAAAAAGGAGAAGGGACGGCAACGGCAGAAAGCTGCCGCACGTGCTGGGGAACGTCGAGAACAGGCCATACCGCCATATATTCTTGGAGCATGGGTATATAATGAAGGTTGATCCGGAAAAGCGCCCAGAGGGGCGACGTGAGCAAAGGCCAGTCAGGCCCCCGCCCCGTCAAGTCCAGACCCGACAGCAGGCGGAGCCATTGGCCCCAGCTCCTCCTCCAGTCAGGAAACATCCACGCAGAACTCCATCTCCCAGCCCACCGAAATTCATGATGACAGGCGCGGTCCCTGTAGGCGCAGCAGTGGCGACTGGAACAGCATCAGGGTCAGCGAGTACGACTGGAACATGGTCAGCAAATACGAATGGAACATGGTCAGCGAGGACGTTTGTTTACGAACGTCGACCCAATAGTCGGCACTCGGGTCGAAGTCGGAGGCATCAGAGCGAGGCACCTTCGTCTTCCTACATATATACTCAGGATGGTAACTAGGTCAGCATCATTCAACTTTACGAGATCAACGTCCTGGGCACGCACGGTTATTGGGCACATACAAGTGGTTGTTTATCAATGTTCGATTAGCAAAGTTCAAGGTTCCTACGAATGATAGAGTCTATCTGGATGTCTGTCTGTATAATGGATGTCTGTATAATACAATGGCACGTGACGCACTTGCTGTTTCTTGTTTCTCTGCTATTTCTTGTTCCCCTGCTGTTTATTCATACCCATGTCCATTGCCATCATCACACCAGAACAACCAACCCAGCGACAACACCCAGCACACCACCAATCATGCCGCCTGCGCCAATGCGACCTCCTCCAGCCATGACGACGGGACTGGCCGGTGCAGGGGCTGGGTTTCCCGGCTCAGGGTGCGGCGTGGACAGCCCCGTCGGCTGCGCCTGGTGCTCGTGCGTATGGGCATCGCCGGTGTAGTACGGGAGACAGGCGTGACATGTCCCCGGGGTCCATCCGGGCAGGCTTGTGGTGTAGGTCTCCTCGGCGCATGCGTGACATGTCTTGACGACAAGCGTCATGGGCGCGGACGGGCTCTCGGCGCACGAGCTCTGCAGTTTGTGGCAAGCCAATGGTCAGAAACGGACTGGACTGAGGGAGGGGAGGGAGGGTTTCTCACCAATGTGACTGTGGCGAAATCGCCCGCAGCCGGCAAGCCCATGAGGCCGACGTAGTCGGGATATCCTGGGCAGACGGTGTTGTAGATTGGGCGCTGCGACGTCGAGGTGCAATCCTGGGCCAGTATGGTGATGTGAATGATTTCGACGCCGATGATGATGGGCTGGGATGTGGGGGTGTCGACGACGGCGGGGAGGGCTGCTGCGGAGCTCAAGGGGCCGGTGGCAGTGGGATCGCGTGGAATGGGGCT
Source organism: Tympanopsis confertula (assembly GCA_026745395.1). Taxonomy (NCBI): domain Eukaryota; kingdom Fungi; phylum Ascomycota; class Sordariomycetes; order Coronophorales; family Scortechiniaceae; genus Tympanopsis; species Tympanopsis confertula. The sequence goes on along the minus strand of JAOYNU010082931.1, from coordinate 3,423 downwards.
TGTCGCCGACGACCAAGAGGTTGTTGTTGCTGTTGAGCTCGAAGATATCGCGGAAGAGATTGGTGACGCAGACGCAGTCGAGAAAGTGCCGGAACTGATGCTCAAAGTGGAGAGATCCACCAGAGTGGCATCGAGGTTGAAGGAGGCAGCAGAGGTAGACGACGAGACGGGAGAGGATGAGTCGGCAGAGGATGAGACGGCAGAGGATGAGTCGGCAGTGGATGAGACGGGCGAGGATGAAGATGAGACGGCAGAGGACGAGGAGGAGACGGCGGTAGCCGATTCGGACAAGGTCGAGCTCTGCGCTGCAGAGGTGGAAACAGCAGGAGGATCAAGGCAAGTGCCAGTAACCGCATCAGCCACGCCGTACACGCACTTGCACGAGGTTGAGCACCCAAGACCGTTTCCGGGACCCAGATCGCACTCCTCGCCAAACGCGGGCTGGTAGACGCCATCGCCACAGCCGGCCGGGGTGGCGCCCCTCGAGATGATGTACGGCAGGCCGGTCGAGCCGTCGGCAAAGGTCTGGGCGCCGGGGCCGACGGTGTTGTTGGCAATGGCGAGGGCCTGGAAGCCGGCGGCGCCCGAGGTCGGGTACCCGTCAAAGACCTCATGGACGGAGCAGCCCCAGTTGCTCAGGTCGGTATCCGTCAGGTTGGCGGTGGCGTCTGCGGTGGCGACAATGTGCGCGTCGTTGAAGCAGCCAGGCGCGCCCTCGACGGTGAAGTTGCCAAACGGGTCGAGGTACTCGACGGGCGTGCCGGGGGCGACGCCGCTGTAGAAGCACGACAGCACAAAGTAGAGCCCAGTGCCGCGGCCGGCGCTGCGGCCGGCGGCGGCGAACCGCACACCGTTGATCATGATCTGCACTGCGCCCGGGTAGAACGTGTGGCCGGCCGGATCGCCGCCGATGACGACAATGTTGCCCTGCACGGCGGGGCTCCACTCGGCCTTGGTGTCGTTGAGGAAAGCCCATAGCTGCTCCGAGCCACAGCCGCCAGAGGGTGTGCCGCGGGGGTCCGAGAGGACAATGGCATCGAAGGCGGCGAAGTCGGCCGTGGTCATGGAGCGCCACTGCGTGTCGTTGACGACGGTGGCGTTGTACCCGAGCACGTCGACCGACTGGGTGTACTCCATGCCGGTGAGGCTTTCATGGAAGAGGACATTTTGGGCTGTGACGATGGCTGCGCCCAGCAGGCTGGGCAGGAGGAGCTTCATTTTTTTAATATTCTGATATTTTAATGTTATTCGGTAATGTGGGCAGCTATAAATCTAGTAACGAGTGAAAGGGACCCAGAGGGTTAACTTGATCAAGGAGTGACTGGGGTGAGGGTGAGGATGAGGAGAATAGGCTGCTGGTCGATGAAGGAGGTTTGGAGTCACTTTTATATTTGACAGAAAGTGCGCAATCACCCTTTTATCGTGGGAAGTGAAATAATAATAACAAACAAAAAGAATAACAAGAATAAACATTGCATACGCGCTGCTCGAGACAGGGCACGTTGGTAATTCTCTTCTCGTATGGCTGAGAATCACAGCGAAACTCGTCCCTATCCACCAAGTGCACACACATGCTATGGCGTTTGAATCACAGCGCGTCTCGGAATGCTTGGAAATCCCATGTTCGGGTCGGAGGAATTCCAGAGAAGTCAGCGCAGTCCAAGACACGCACCATTCCACACCAGGTGATGAACGAGGGAGCCTCTGAGGAAAACACGCGACACGCCGTCTCCTACATGGCGCCCGAAATTCGACTCCCAAAAGGGAGAGATGGATGCACTTGGAATCTGATCTAGGCCAAAGATCCGCTCGCTGCATTGTGTCGTGGCGTTGAACTCGATCAGTCGCCAGGTTGCCTGGATGATAAATGATTCAAACTCAGGCCTCAGAACCACTGCCGCTGATGCGCTTGGGATCTCTTTTGGAATGATTTTATTTATTATTGACAAATGGCTTTATTGAACAACAACTTTGGGATTCAGCGTCCTCGGGAACCAAGTCTTTGGAGGAGCTGACTGCTACAGGAGTCCAGAGGAATAGAGTAGAGTATTCTAGCCAGACGTCTAGCCAGACGTTTACATGTTGAAGAGACCTCGAGTGACGTGACGTGACAAGAAGGCCTCATCCCAGGCTCGGATGAGGACCATCATGCTGTTTGGATGCAGGCCAGCTTACGTGAGAATGTACCTGCAGCTGCCCCACAATTCTAGACGCTGATAGGCTAGACCCTGGCACCCAGACCGATTACTTAGCGCCTTTTTCTCAATTCTCCCAAATGTACGTACCTTCTCATGCCCAACGCAACGAGGACGCTCCTCCCCTCTCAACTCGACAAATTCTCATCACCCACATCACCGATTCTCGATTCTCACTCTCGATTCTCCTTCTCCATTCTCGTTCTCATTCTCATTCTCATTCTCGTTCTCATTCTCATTCTCGTTCTCATTCTCATTCTCGATTCTCGAGGACGGGACTGCCCCCCCCCTCCCCCTTGCTGCTGGCTCCATCTCGTATTTTTGTTCTCTCTTCCTCTCCTTACCTTTCCCCAAGTATCGTTTCTTTGTCCCTCAGCCACCAGGTCAAGGCCGAGGTCGAGTCGAGCTCGGTAGGTCGAAAGTTCAGCCTCCCAAACTCTTCGAAGCAGCATTTTACATTACTCGCCCTAGAGGCGCACAAGACACCAGCGAAACAAGGGCGTCCTCCTGCTTCAGACGACCACAAAACGGCGCTGGGCCTACTTTCGGCGGGACCAGTCTCGAAACCGTCGATCAGCACCACGTCGAAACCAGCACTGTACCGACTCTAAAACAGCCGTGGTGCCTTGTGCCTTGGCTTCAGAGCAACTTTGACGTCCATGTCTCGTCTGACATAGGCGCTCAGCCACCCACCATCAGAGCCCACGCCGTACGACCGCCACCATCCCGTCGACCAAGTACATATCTGCATATATAGATAGGCAAGACGTGAGTGACGTGACGCTCCTGGCGAGCGCGACACAATCACAATGGCCTACGATGGGGGACACCGGCAACAAGGCCGCCCGTACGCCGGTCCTGCCGCACAACGTCCCATCAATCGCCAGCACCCGCCACCACAGCAGTACAATAGCAACCCCCAGTACCACGACCACTACCAGGACTACCAAGACGGCGGGTACTACGAGGGCGGGCACTACGAGGGTGGGCACTACGAGGGTGGCCACTATGAGGGTGGCCACTATGAGGGTGGCCACTATGACGGCGCGCACTACGACGAGCAGGCCGCGTTTGCTCGGGACTACGCCGGCGGCCCCCAGTATCCGCCGCCGCAGCGTGCCCGGCCGCCACAGGAGGAATACTACAGTGGACCACCGGGCCGGGGAAGAGGAGCCATGCCGCCGCCGGGGCGGGGCGGCAGGGGAGGACACTATGGTCCGCCGCCCGG
>JAOYNU010082820.1:0-54633 GCA_026745395.1 Tympanopsis confertula | reverse complement strand
TGGGTGGGGGGTGGTGTTCATGTTAGAAAGACGGATATGGATGGATGGATGGATGGATAAATAGCAAGATAGCAAGACGCACCACCACCCCACCATCATAGATGCAGCCCACGATGGTTGTGCCGGTGCTGGTAGCCTTGGGGAGAGGCATTCCGCGGGCGTGCAGGGCCACATTGCGATTGTAGTTGGTGAAGTCAAACCCGGGCATTGTGTCGTCGTCGTCGGAGAGCGTGAGAAAGCAAGAAAGCAATGCGGACAAAGGCGTCGAGTTAGCAAGTGGTTGACGACGGGCTGACGAGGCTTGGAAGCTGCCTGGCAGGTGGAGGGACGCGGTTGTCAGGCGCACGTGACTCGAAGTGGCCAGAAATGGATTCAATTTTCAATTCTGGCCAACGTGAATATGTGCAACAATTGACAAGTATTGACGTATAACCCGCCGTCCATTTTAACATGCGAATACGCAGGCGAATATGACATGCGATGATTTTATCCATCTCGGAGCCTATGACATATATACTCTACATACACTAACAAACCCAATAAACGGTGCCGTTCTCTCACAAGTCCTTGCCACGCATCTTCTTTAATCTCACCTGTCCTTCGAACAGACCCCTATCAACGGCGGCGGCTACCGTCAGCGTGCCGCCAATGATTGCGCACAATCCGGCCAGGAAGCCGGTAAAAGACTTGGTACGCTCCTCGCGGTTCACGACCTTCATGGGCGAGATATCCTGGGCAGGTCAGATGAATGGACGGCGCAAAAGCCGGCGAGGGGTAACTTACATAGGAGAAGAAGACGCCCGGAATCCCACCGCGAGAATGGAGCCGCTCACCATGGCCCTCCTGAGAGTCATCGCCGCCGGCCAGACTCCTCTTGTGGCTGGTGACCGAATACTGATGGGTCTCGACGCTGCCGTCGGCTGATATTCCAAACTCGCCAATGCCGGCACTGTCGCTCTGAATCAGCCGCGACGCCTTGGCATAGTCCTTTTGCCAGCCAAGTGGGAGATAGGACGTCGGGACAATCTTGATAAAGTACATGAAGTTGAAGGCCGCGTCGTTGGTGTCCTGGCGCGTGCCGTCCAACGGATTCAGGTGGTGGTTCGTCCATGGGAGTGATTTTGTGGCAATCTTGGCCGATATGCTTTCTGGAAGCTGCGGCCCGAAGCGGAGATGGTGAATGATGTGCGTGAAGTCGTGCTGCGAGTCCCCTTTGTCGGTGGCCCAGTAGTTCTTGAGGTCGTGTACGTGCATGTTCCCGTTGCTGTAGCTGCGGCCAGGGGCCAGATGGAAGTTGCCGACGACCTTGTTGACGCGGAGTCCGCCCTGGATGCGGCACCCTTCATCCTTTTGGGCCTCGAGTCTCTCGGGGTAGTGCTCACGCAGGCACTGCTCCATGGTCTTGCCCTTGCCGAACGCCCATGACGATTGCGCGTACGCGTCACGCACCTCGTCGCAGGTGTTGCAGCAGCCGGGCTTCCTGGCCGAACTTGGAGGGGTTGCGCCGTAGCAACTGCCACAGTAGTTTGGGTCCAGATGCTCCGCCGTTTCGTCGGCAGAGTGGCTGGAAGAGACGTGGGTGGTCGACCGGTCAGAGGGCCGAGCTGGGTGGCATGAGGAGGGAGGGGATACGGGGTTGATTGACATGAAGACTCACAGGTCCAGGGACTTGACTTCGATTTCGCGGCCACCGAGCGCTGCTGGCTGTAGCCGTACTTTGCTGACGCCGTGCACGATGCCGTGCTGCTGCTCGCCAGATATGTCCATGACGTCGAGGGTAAGAAGTTCGCAAGGGATTCGGGGGAACGTGATGTTGAGGTGTATCTCCATTCGCTCGCCTTTTGCAGGTTATTAAGGCTTGTACCGAGAAAATCCAGATCGGCGCTTTCATCTCACCTCTCCCTTTGTCTACAATCAGCTCCGGGTGGATGACGGCCCGTCGGTAATCCGTCCACTCGCCCCATGCCAGCCAGAGCACCACCAGCAACGACAAGATCGTCACGACGCCACCGGACGTTGTCCGTATGCGCGCATCATCGACCGTCTTCGTGAATGCGTCAAGGCGAGTAAATCTCGACTTGGGAGGCATTTCGCTGGCCGTGACGTGACTGCCAGTTCTCTCGAATCGATGAGGTTAGGAGTGAGGGGCGCCAAAGTTGCCAATGCTTACAGCAGTCGGGGGTGGGTGGGTATGGAGATGGGATGGATGGAGAGAGAGAGAGATTCGAGTAGTGAATCGAACGGTTGAATGCTTCACGGTGCCATTGATGATGATGCCCTTGTCGCTAAGCCCGAGTCCTGTTGCCACGTAAAGTGTGAAAGGCTACAAGTTCACTTTTGTCTTTTTCTCTTTTGTGCCTTTTGTGTCTCGTCAGCTGCATTGCGCGGCGTCGTTCGTCGCAATCGAGACACGACCCCCCATCCAATAAACTGCCCCGCCGCCAATCACGTGACCACCACTGAGATTTGATTGTCATCACATGATCACGCAATTATTTCTGAGGGAGTTCAAAGAAAGCTTCTTCACACAAGTCATCATCATTATCATCTCACCATCATCAGATCTCTGCTGAGGCTGTCTCGACGCTTCTGTTCCTTCTGTTCATTCTGATAATTCTACCACAAACACGCGTGTTCTTGTCAATATGTCGTCAACCAAGCAGCCATCACGTGTCGTGTTTGTGGGTAATATCCCATACGGTAAGCCTCACTGCCCTCCGTCCTGGGGGAGCTTCCATGCCTGCATGCTTGGTATTATCATCGCTCGTCGATGCCTCGCCGCTGACTCTTTGCAGGTCTCTCGGAGCAGCAGATCATGGACCTTTTTCGAAGTGCCGGCGAAGTACTAAACTTCCGTCTCGTGTACGATCCGCAGACTGGCAAGGCACGTGGCTACGGTTTCGTCGAATACCCGGACATTGACTCGGCGTCATCGGCAGTCCGCAACCTCCACGACTACGAAATCATGAACCGCAAGCTACGTGTTGACTTTTCCAACGAACGCCCGACATATGAGGGCGCCGATGACTCCTCGGCTCCGACTTCTGCCCCGATAATGGCATCGCTCCCCTCGTCAAACGGGTCGTCGCTGCCGCCACTTCCCGGCGGCAAGGAGCTCCCGCCGGGCGTCACCTGCCACGACGCCATCTCACGTACCCTTAACGCCCTACCGCCGTCGCAGCTGCTCGATATCCTCACCCAAATGAAGCTTCTCGCGGCAAACGAGCCAGTCCGGTGCGCCGAGCTGCTCGCGCAAGCACCGCAGCTGTCGTACGCCGTCTTTCAAGCCCTGCTGCTCATGGGACTCGTATCTCCTGAAGCCATACACTCGGTCATTGAACCGAGTGGTGCGGCGCCGTACTCCGTCACAGCACCAGTACCGGCACCACCGCCGCCAATCGCCGCTCCCTCTGTCGTCGCCATCAACACGCCGCCAGCGCCTTATAATACCGCCGCAGGTTCCTTTGGGATCTCTGCGCAGCCGCAGCCTGCAGTAGCCGGCTCTGCGATGCCGGCTGGCCAGGAAGCCGAGGCGCTGATGAGGCAGGTCATGGTACTGCCGCAGGAGACCATCGATCAACTCCCAAAGGCGGAGAGGGACCAGATCATGGCGCTACGCGCCCAGTTTGCGGCTCAAAGAAGGTGAAGGTGAAGGATTGCATAGTAGGGGAGTCTGGAGTTCAAGGGTCCCGTAGATACCAAATCACAATAGTTGTCCTCCCATGATCGAAAATTTGGTCTAATTAGATTTATAATCAATATATTACACTTTACTGTACGACATCTGGACGTACATTTATTTGGAACTTTTTCGTTAGTGAGAACGATAGATCACGTGCCGGAGCAGATCCACTTTCACTGCCTTGGTAAGTTTCCAACCGCTGATGCCTGCAACCTCAACCTTCTGACATCACCCATGGTCAACCTTTTTCGTGTCTTCTCAACTGACAAGCGAGGAAAAGGAAAAAAGGGAAAAAAGGAAAAAAAGGAAAGTCGAAATAGCAGAACCCGCCCGCGATGCTCATCTCTGTTGATCCGCCCCCTGAGTGTGATACACTGAGAAATCCCTCCTTTCTTTCGTTCCTTCGCCTGTGCCCTGCTGTGAACTCGCCTGACAACAACCTCTCCTCTCCTTTCCTTTCCTTTCCTTTCCTGTGACGTCGCGCGAGTCGGAAATCCCTCAGGTTAGGACGCAAAAAGGACTGCACAAACATACGCTCACTGGGCGACACTGACTCGCTCTCGCCATGCCTACAAACAATCGCTTCGATGCTCTCGCGAGCCCAGCGCTCGAATCGCGCGATACGCTCACTCCGCAGCCCTCGAACCCGCAGCAGGCTACTGCGAATTCCCGCCCGAGGCAGCGCCATCGCGCCGGCAAGAAAAAGAAGCGACGTTCTCGTCGCAAATCGTTTCAGATTCCCGTCGAGGAGGTCAACGACAGCGGCGCCTCAGTGCTCGACAGCGACGGCGGCGACCGTGGTCTTGGCCATGAACATAGACACAGCAACCTCTATTCCCTGGGCCGGAATCTCAGCAACACAAGCCTCGAGAGCCAGAGCTTCTTCAACGACCACCGGGCGCAAAAGCCCATGCGCCGCCGTCAGTCGATCCATCACGCATCGCACGGCAACCTTGCCTTTTCACTGCACTCAAACCATGGCCCCCGGGCATCGGCGGATGACGACCAGGAAGAGACCGCCCCTCTCCTGAGCCGCGGAACCGACGAACGAACGCCTGCGGCATATGGATCCAGGGGGTCTCGCGGCTCTCCACGGCCGCCTTCGACCCGGTCGTCCCACTTGCAGGCGTTTCCCGATGTAAACTTTCCGGCCTCGCACCCTGGCTCCCCCATGCTGGGTGCATCGTCGGATCCGCTCGCTCTCAGTCTTGGCGACGTTATGATTATGGACGATGGCGACACCGAGTCTCGCGACGGATCGGCCACGGGGTCCATCGATGACACCACCACAGGCAGAACGCTTCTGGATGCAGAGGATCGACTCAAGGGGGACGTCTGCTACCCAACGTCTGATGCGGACGAGATGGCGAACCCAGACCACGCGCCGGACACGTATGCTTACCCGACGAGACGGCGCCGACGAAAGTGGCCCGACCTCGGCATCCTGGAAGAATGGAGCAGATATGAGAGCCGCAGCGGGGGGAAGCGCGCCATGCGCATAACGGAGCCGCAGCTGATCAACGGCCGCCTTCGGCCTGTGCGCAAGGGCTGGTATCGGGCCGAGGAGGACGCGCCCTTTCGCTTCACCTACTTCAACGAGGAGTTTCCCAGCACAATCCACAGCCAAACCATATCCGAGCTGCTGCAGGAAGGTGGGACCTTTCGGGAACTCTTCCGACCAGATCCACGCGTCTTGTCAGACGACGAAAGCGAGGACGACGAAGACGAAGACGATGAGCCATGCGCCGCCGGCCGAGGACGAGCAGCGCCAGTGCCGCCGCCGGGTGCTGATGGCGACTCAAAGGTTCCGACCCGGCAACCATCGCTTGCCCCCCTTCCATCTCCACCACCACCACCAAAGGGGGGCGGCAGCAGCACTCGAGGTTCGCCTCAACCGCAGCCGGAAAAGGATCCCTCAACCACTCAACTCCCCGCCCCGGTCCCGATCCCGATCCCTTCCACCATCAATCCCACCATCAAGACCCCGACGCCTGCACCCGAGGAACCCCTGGAGCCGGAGGGAGTCAGCGCCCAACAAGGTCCGCCCCAGCCGAAGCAGCCTCGCTATGGTGACCGTCCCGTCTGGTGGCTTGATGTGCTGTGCCCAACCGAGACCGAGATGAAAGTCATATCCAAGGCGTTTGGAATCCATCCCCTCACCGCCGAGGATATCATGATGCAGGAGGCGCGCGAGAAGGTCGAGCTCTTTCGCCACTACTATTTCGTCAACTATCGTACTTTTGATCAGGACGTCAACAGCGAAAACTATCTCGAGCCCGTCGACATGTACGTCGTCGTCTTTCGCGAGGGCCTGCTGACCTTCCACTTCAACATGACGCCGCACGCCGCCAACGTTCGCCGCCGCATCCGCCAGCTCAAGGATTATCTGATCCTCTCGTCCGACTGGATATCGTATGCTATAATTGACGATATCACGGATGTGTATGGGCCGCTAATCCAAAACATTGAGGACGAGGTTGATGAGATCGACGAGGTGATTTTACGGCTGCACGAGGAGGACGACGAAGAAGATGACGAACAAGACAGCAAGAGCCGGCCCAAGATCATGTTTCCCAAGGGCCCGAAGCCGGGTCGGCCGGCGTCGGTCGCCTCCTCGTCCACCCTGAGCACCAACGCGCTGGGAGCCGCAGGCGGAGACATGCTACGCAAGGTTGGCAATTGCCGCAAGCGCGTCATGAGTCTGTATCGGCTTCTTGGCAACAAGGCCGACGTTATCAAGGGCTTTGCGAAGCGCTGCAACGAGCGGTGGGAGGTGACGCCGCGGTCCGAGATCGGCCTGTACTTGGGCGATATCCAGGACCACATAGTCACCATGACGGGGAATCTGGGGCATTATGAGAAGTATGATCCGCCATAGCACAGCCCCCACCGGCCTTGTCGTCGTCGTATGTGTCTGTCATCGGCCCGCTAACAATTTTTTTTTTTTTTCCAAACTGCGCAGAATCCTAGCTCGATCGCACCAAAACTATCTGGCGCAGATAAATATCCGCATGACTGCCCGTCAGGAGCAGACGGCCGATGTGCTGGGGAAGCTGACTGTGCTGGGCACCATCGTGCTGCCCATGAACATCATCACAGGCCTATGGGGGATGAATGTATGGGTACCTGGGCAGCATTACGAAGGCGATCTGACATGGTTCTGGTGTATCACGGCGGGTCTGATTGCTTTCGGCGCGGGGTGTTATATGATCGCCAAGAGGGTGTACGGCATTGTGTAGGCCGACACAGACGGGGTGGTCGACACGAGGTGGAAGTAGTAAGTAATTTGGGTTTACTCAGAGTTTGCATTTATTTCCTAGGTGAATATGTTCTCGGTAAACCTACATACATATAAGGGATCGTCCCTATTCCGGCCTTGCCGAATCCAGCTACCAATACATACAGTTGACGGCAGCTGCTGAATAACTGCCAACACCAGTATGTATGACCTTGATAAGCTGAATAGATAGTATAGTGCTAGTTTCTGAGTTTTAAAGACAGAGGGTATCACGTCTTGCTGTGTTTTTTATCGTAGCCTAGCTTGGGTGGGTGTAAAATCTATCCGGCTATATAAATATTTATTAATAAATAGATAGTACAGTACTTTTTACTAAGCTTCAAAGATAGAGGGTATCACGTCTTGCTGTGCTGGTTGTTGTGGCCTGGTTGCAAATATATCCGGCTGTACGAATATTTATTGATAATTAGATAGTATAGCCCAGTCACAACAATATTACATCTAATAGGGTATTCGACAATATTATTAGTCGACCGAATAGGTTATTGAATATACATATTATTTCAGCCCAAGGTTCGGTTATTTTATATTATTTTATCATATTTTGTCTTGTTTTTCCAATCAACAAAATAATCATACCCGAATTTGCTACAATACAACACGACACTATGACTGACCTTCACAGCTTGGGCTCAATGTTAGAGTTTGGAATCCTAAAGCCACTAAAGAATGGCTTCCTTCAAGGCGAGATTCCTCATCGAAACCAGACGCTGTGACTCTACAGCAGATGCCTTGGAATGCGTGCTGAAGATTGCAAGTTTTGAGTTCTTGCAAGGAGTCCGAGAGGGATGTCTGAGCGAACCCCAGCGAAACAGTACTATACACGCAACAAGGCCGTCAACAGCATCTGCCATTCTCAGCCAGCCAGCCAGCCCTGAGCAGCATCGACAGCTGAGCAAGCCGTGGATGGCATGTCCCGACACGACCTCAACAGGGAGGAGTCTCTGCCGTCTGTGTATCCGCGGTGTTTCAGCACGGTTATCTGTGCGAGAGGAGAGTCTCGGCAGGGTGCCTCGGGCGATCCAGAGTGGCTGGCGTTTGGATCCAACAAGAAATTCGCTCCATGAATGTGCGCCGGATTTCTGATCGAGTACTTTCCTGGCCTCCCTGGCCATGACAAAAGCCTGGGTCACCCCGGGCCGGGCGGCGGTTATAATGACGACTCCGAGTCTCCTGCACGCTGCAAACATTAGGCATGGGAATCTTGGGGACCATCCGCATTCCCGGATGTTGGGTTGCAAACATCTTCGTTGCCCAAGGTAAGGATGGTACGTTCGTTACATGGCTGCAGAAGAAGAAGAAGAAGCCAGGGGGGAGAGAGCCAAGCTGACTTGCATAATCCCTCCCCAACAGCGGTGTTTATAGTCGACTTCATATAGAGCCCAAGGTCATGTCGACGTCACAGAGAGACCAGAATTTCCTCAAGGACAAGGAGACGCGCATGCGGGTGATGCTGGATGGCGCAATATCAAACAAGGATCCGTGGGAAGGGATACCGAGGGAGGCCCGGAAGCTCCTGTAAAGAGCTCAGGCGTTGGCGTGGTGGCACGCATAGTTGTGGGTTATCTTTTTTTAAAAAAAAATAAAATAAAAAATAAGCATCAGTGAGTTATTGCTTAAAAGGCGCAGGCTTGGATCAGTCAAAACACTGGCTTTCGTTTACGGCCTGTGTATCTAGAGGTGGCCTTGGCAATTTTACCTTTGCGCTCCATCTGCTCCTTCTTCTTGACTATCCATGCCTTGGTGCCTTTTTGTATCTCGCCCCTGCCGCTCTTTTCTCGTCTTCGCCCGTCCACGATATCTACGCCGTCCAGGCCGTCGACGACGCCCGTGATGTCACCCTTGCCGCTACCGTCGTGTGAGGACCCTCCGGCCGTGAGGACCAGGTAGAGCTTGAAGTTTTTGGTGCCCGGGTCGTCCTCCATCAGGCCGACGCCAAAGCCGGCACGCATGGCAGCATGTGTGATCATGTCGCGCTGCTTGTCATTCTTGGGGTAGAACTGGCACACGGCGCGGCCGCCTCGCCTGAGAGATGTGTAAAGGCCGCCGAAGAACCGGCCAAGTCTTCCCTGCGGCGACGTCTCGCTGCTCTCCGCATTGCATAACCATTGGATGGCGGATATGCTGATGGCGGCATCAAATGTGCCGGGACGGAACGGCACGCCCTGGCCCATGTCTGCCAGTACGAGATCACCCTCGACGTCTCGCTGGAGGGCCACGTCCAGCATTGCCGGTGCGACGTCCATGCCAACCCATGTGTGCGGACCGCCTTGGTCGGGGTCGACGGCCGTGAGGATCTCGCCGGACAAGCCGCTGCCGCAGCCAATGTCCAAGACGAAAGATGGGGTCTGGAGGTCGAGGATCTCGAGGGCTCGGCGCGTCATTGACGCCTGGATCGACTGTATCCGAGATGAGGTGGTGTACTTTCGGGCCTCGGAGTCATTGTAGTGGATGTCGGCGGCGCTGTCATGATAGCGATCAGCCGATTAGCCGGCCCGGTCCGGCCCGGTCCAGGGCTTTTGGCTGGCCAGGGACTTACAGGGTATCTTCTGGGCGAGACATTACAGTGTTTTGAATGCCCACAGCCGGGTTTGTATAGGGTGGGTGTGATGTTCTCGTCGTCTTGTTAGAAATTCCTGATATCTATCTACATACTTAGAGGAATTCTGATAAGCCCTTATCGCTTATCTATCTCATCAACTAGATACATATCTAGATAGATAGAAAGGTTGGACGTGTCCTGAAAATCGGAAAACCCAGGTTTTCAGGAACCCGACTCTCATTTCGCCAATCCCTTGGAATCTCTTCGGCCATGACCATGCCAAACGCCCCCCAGCATCCAAGATGTGGATTCTTCCCCTCGTCGGCTATCTCGGCTACGTAATCGGCTTCATACTGCTGACGCTGTCTATCGGTATGTATCATTTGTGCTGTGTCCACTGAACGACTGACTGGCTGACTGGCTGACTGGCCGACTCTCAAACAGCGTCGGGTTTGTATTATCTCTCGGAGCTGGTCGAGGAGCATACGGTTATCGCGAAGCGCCTCCTCACGCGCTTGATCTACGTCATTATTTGTATCATGGTTCTCATGTTGATAGTCGACGGGTTTCCACTCTGGCAGACGCTCTTTGGAATCGCGTCGCACGTCGTGTACCTTGGAAACATGCGGAGATTTCCGTTTGTGCGAATGAGCGACGCGCTTTTCCTGCTATCGTGTGGTAAGCCGGGGCCTCACGTTACGTTGGCGGAGCTCTCTCGGATCGCTTGCTGACCTGTCAGTCAGTCCTCGTCCTCTTGAACCACTGGGTGTGGATGCGTTACTTCACAAGCCTACAGCAGACGGCATACCATCGCATGTCGTCGTACTATGAGAAGCCCGACGTCCCATCGTTCGTCCAGGTGGCCTCGTACTTTGGACTGTGCGTTTGGATCGTTCCGTTTGCCCTGTTTATCAGCTTGTCGGCCGGGGAGAACGTGCTGCCGACAATCGGCACCGAGGATTTCACGGGTGGTGGTAGTAGCTCTGATGGCGGCAGGGGCAAGGACAAGAGGCAAGGTTTGGTAAAGGCCCTGGCCGATTCGATCACGGGGGCGATCGGGCAGGTCTGGACCCCAGGCAAAGCGCGGGACAAGGGGTTCTAGGCGCCGCCGACCAGAAGACTTCTTGGAAGCTTTCGTTTGAGCGGTTGCACAGAGAGAGAGAGAGAGAGAGAGGTACGTCAGAGAACGGGTTCTACTAGTATTTTGCCATGATGATCATTCTTTTCTCGTTAATCCCCTGACCTACGGGCATGATTTCAAGTCCTTTTAGCTCTGACATGCAGCATCGAAACTCATAAATAAGCAAGTGTCATCTGAGACGAATGCGCAACTAACGGCTAGATAGGGGCGCGCATACTACGGCTATATGTAATCACCAAGTACATTCACTCTCGTAATCTCTGCTGCGTATCAGTCCTCCTCGCCTCGCACGGGAGTTGACTAGTGTAATGTAATGCAAGTGGAGGAGGACAGGGGTATATAAAGTGACAGCTCGACCCTGACGGCCATGACTCGTGAAAATAGGTGGTCCCTGATAGCAAATATTGCTGGCCTGCTTGGGGGCCGTTTGTTTTACATGCTTGTCTTTACATGGTTGGTTGCAACCCCCCCCCTGGACTCTCTCTCTTCTCATCATCAACGTGCTGCTCTGAACTCGTCATCCTTCTGAAAGTTTGCGGAGAAGAAGAGGCCCAGCCCCTGGCAGCATACGTGTGCACGCGGCTCGTATCTCTCACGTCAGTACTAATGCAGGGCTTCCCTCCCCTCCCCTCCCCTCCCCCGAGGTCTAACCAAGTACGACCTGACAGGAGGAGGTGGAGAGGTCGACTTCTTGGATTTGCACAAGTCGGAACCTGAGAGCCAAGGGCTAAACGAGGGAAACAGGAGAGTGACCTCTTGGGGCGTCTGAGACCATATACCGCAGTCGAGATGCGCTTCGCGAAACCGCGCCATGTCTGTCTCGACTCATGACTGCTTCCCTGACTCGATCCCGTCCATCGAGGTCGGGTCGTTTGTCACGCTATCGCCCGACAACAGCGAGTTCATTGGCAGCGCAAGCGGCGTCTTCTTTGTCAACACAGTCTTTCGCGCCTTCGCAAGGGCGGCCGCCCAGGGCCCAGTCGCGAACGATGGCTCCGCAACCGAACCATCAGGAGCCACCCCCCCGGGGTCAACAACGTCCAACCTCGACGGCGAGAAGACGCCCGTGTGGCCGCCCCCTGCCGCCGACCCGGACTCGGATGACCTGGACCCCGATTATGGGCTCATAACGGATTACACCAACTCGACCTCTACCACCGATGAAATCGGCGCGTCTGCTGGACATAACAACAACAACAGCAACAGCAACAGCAACAGCAACAGTCCATCGTACGGGGTGTCGGTCCCCGGACTGGGCACCCCGCCACCCGCCCATGTGGCCGGCCGGCTTCTGACGGAGTACTTCAAGCTGTGGCATCACTTTCTCCCTTTTCTGCACGGGCCCACGTTTCTGGGCCAGGTCCAGAGCTTCTACGACGGGACAAGTGACGCGCTCGACACCAGGGGCATGATCTGTAGGGCCGTCATATTCCAGTGCGTCTTCCACATTGCCGACTGCACGTCCGACGTGCCCAGCCTGGAGCCCCAGTCGCTCATCCGCTCGCCGGCCGCGCTCAGCAACCTGCTGGGCTTTCTTGCGTCGCACCACGACATCCAGTCCCTGCAGGCGCTGCTTGCCGTCGAGATGTACCACCTCACCAACATGTCGCTCCGCGCTGCCTCGACGGTGCACGGCATGGTCCTGCGCGGGCTCTACCACGCCGGCCTGCACCGGTGCCCCTGCCGGTATATCGCGCTGTCGGCGCGTGTCTGCAACATGCGCAAGCGCATCTTCTGGGTCGCCTACACCCTCGACCGCACCCTCAGTTTGTTTCTCGGACACCCGCTGGGAATGTCGGATGCCGACGTCGATGTGTGCATTCCGGGATCCGAAGAGCTGCACCGGCTGGCCAGATCCCCGGACAACCCCAACGACGACCCGGCCAACGACGACCCGGACGACCGGTCACGCGAGCTCGTCTTGTGCTGCCTGGCAAAGCACGCGCAGCTGATGGGCGAGATCATCCAGCTGCTGCACCAGTCGATCCACGGCAGATCCATAACTCGCACCAAGTTTGCTGACCTGACATGCAGAGTGCACGAGTGGTGGAACATGCTGCCGCCTGCGCTGCAGGACCAGCCGGGGAACCCGATATCGAGGCTGGGCATCATGTACAACCATTCCATCGTCCTGCTCAACCGTCCGTTTCTTTCACTGCCCACCGACCGTCTCGATTTCAAGCTGAGCCTGCAGGCAGCCCTGGCCGCGGCTCGCAACAACGCCAACCTGCTCTCGCCGCGGGATGGCTTTGCCAAGTCTTCGCCAACAGCCCTCTCGGTCACATGGATGACTGGGCTCATCCTCTCGTTTGCTTGCCTCATGGGGTATCATCCATTGGCACAGGCCCAAGGGTATATATATATATATCATATCATAGAATAGAATAGGGACACCGACCTGCTCCTCCCAATCCCTCCTCCCCCTCCTCCCCTCCAATCCAATCCAATCCTACCCAACCCAACGAACCAACGAATGGGATATACGGTGCTGACAAGGTCTCGCTCGCCAGTGAAATCGAACGCGTTATGGACGTCATGAAGGCCATGAGCGTGAGATGGATGTGCGCACGCCGGTGCCACGTTGCTCTGGCCGAACTGCTCGACACGCTCAAGGCACGACACCGGCAGTCAATCCCCCCTGCGCCCGTCGCGCCCACGCCTCTCGCCCACCACCATCACCACCACCACCCATTTCCTCAGGTCTTGGATGATAGGGCGCACAAGAAACGACGGGTCGAGCCTGATGCCTCGGACGACCCGGCCGCTGCCGCTGTCACGACGGCACTGTCGAGTTTCATCCCCGTACTGCAATACTACGGACCGGACTTTGGGTTCGACACTTCGTCGCTGGCCACGAACCCTGATTCCATGAGCATGTCCATGCCATATAACATGATGGCTGATGCGAACGCCCACGGGTTCTTTGGCGAGGCCAGCTGGGACACCTTTATGCTTGGGCTGGGGCATGACTATAGTTAAGATGTATAGAACCAACGAGAAAAAAAAAAGAGAGAATAAAAAGAAAAGAAAAGAAAAGAAAAGAAAAGAAAAGAAAAGAAAAGAAAATGGCTGCTGCGAGCGGTGCGGTGCTCGTTGCCTGCTCAGTATAATATTAAGACATGCCGTAGCAGTTATTGCGCCATCATTACAGTTATAGTCCGCGCGGGTTCACCAGATATAGTCCCTCTTGAATTCATCCGAGATGTTCAGAATGTTCTTTGCGCCGCCACTTTCGCTGGGATTTCTCGGCTCTCCCTCTCCCCGTGAAGTCGTCGTCCTCCCTTCGGCCTCGGGCACGGCCGATGGGCTCAAGACCACCTCTTGTTGCGGCTTCGAAGCCAGCACGGCTATCGATCGCTCCCCCACCCCGCCTCCTCCTCCTCCTCCTCCTATGATCTTTGCGTCGTCCCGGCTCACCCCGGCGATTGTCCCGGCCCACAACCTCAAACCAACCGCATCTGTCAAGGGAAACCGATCCCATTCGGCTGTCATGGAGTCGGCCTTGGACTCATGGGCGCCCAACGAGCTGTTGGGCTCGGGATGTCGGGTGATGCGGATCTGGTCAAACGCCGTTTCCAGCAGCTCTTGGTTCGTAACAGCAAGGACCCGCAGGAGGGCGTCCTCTGTTTCGTGCAAGCGGTTCTCAAGAGCATCCGTATAGCCCTTTGCGGGGCCGCTGGGTGACCGAGGGTTATTAAGCTCGCTCGCTCGCAACAAACACACAACCACACAAACAAACAAACGAACATGCTTACCGTTTCTTGGTTTCGGGCCAAGTGCAAGCCACGTCCAGCAGCATCTCGCACTGACGACAAACAGGCCTATGATCCGTTCATCGGTCAGATCATCAGATTGGCTGTTGTTCCATTCCAGCCACGGCTGTACAGAGCAGAGAGATCAAACACACTTTTCTCCATTGCACTGAAAAAGGAAGCTCCTGGTCAGTCCACGCAGAGGGGAAGGAGGGAGGATGGCTGAACACGTACGCGTTGTTTTTTCTGGCGACATCGGTCGCATGCCGCCCGGCTCCGGGTCACTTTGCTCATATTTCACATGTCTGTAAGGGACTTTGGACATGGTTCGGAGCCCGGCGCTCGGCATGGGTTGAACGTGGAAGTCATTGGCTTTAATCCTTAATCCTTTAGCCGGAGCAGCAAAGTCACGTGAATTGGGATTTATCACGTGAACTGGGATTTATCAGCACGCTCTCAATTAGGGTATAAGATATATACTCAAGCCAACAGCGGCTGACGCGTTCAGTAAAGAGCGCGTGAAGCCGTGCTCGAGAGCAAGACCAGATTGTGATTGCCAGCGGTTTTGATTAACTGACAGGTATCCAGATAACGCCTCAGACTCTTGCGATCACGTGAGTCTTATCTCAGTCACACGTGAGGCGTATTTCAGCCGCACGTGATCAGGGCGCAACTCCAGGGCTTGGTACCAATTGGACCCCCACCAACACCAAAAAAATCACACGCACCGAATACAACTTCCCGTACCGCATCCCCCGATCCGACAACATCGCCGGCCGTCGTTTTCCCGCCCAAACTCTCCTTCGTTCCGTTCTAAACCGCCAACATGGGTCGCGTCCGTACCAAGACCGTCAAGCGGTCCGCCAAGATCATCATTGAGCGGTACTACCCTACTCTCACCCTCGACTTCGAGACCAACAAGCGTCGCTGTGACGAGATTGCCCTGATCCAGAGCAAGCGCCTGCGCAACAAGATTGCCGGCTACACCACCCACCTGTACGGGCACACCCCGGTCGAGACGCTGCGTCGCTCAAGGGAGACGACCAGATATTAGGACCTGGCATTGACACAAAGTGCAGGATGCGCCGTATCTCTCGCGGTCCCGTTCGCGGCATCTCGTTCAAGCTTCAGGAAGACGAGCGTGAGCGCAAAGATCAGTTCGTTCCCGAAGTCTCGGCCCTCGACTACACCCAGACCGAGAGCGGCCAGCTCGACGTCGACCAAGAGACCAAGGACCTGCTCCGCAGCCTGGGCGTACGTACAAGCTGGGGATTCTTGATCCTGGTGGATACTAACGAAAGGACAGTTTGAGAACATTCCCGTCAACGTTATTTCGGTTGCGTCTCAGAACGCTGAGCGTCCACGCCGGTTTGGCGACCGCCGCCCCGGTCAGTAAGTTGGAATTTCGGAAAGGGGAGAATGGATGGGCCGGATGCCCGCATCGGCACAAACGGTCAGATGGGCATGGGACATGGAAATGGCGTCTGGCATGGGAGGAGAAGCGATTCCAAAAGAGCTCTCCGCAAGACGAAACCTGCATGTTGGCAACGTGTGAGGATGTAGCGAAGCTAACAATACATTTTACATTTGTGTTTCTGCTCTGAGCTGTACGGCACGCCTGGTGATGACGTGGAGTGGAGGTGGAGGAGGCTGGATGCGAATGCAGGGAGAGTGCTGAGCACAATCTACATGCAGCAGAGCGGTCTAAGCATCTTCGATTTGGAAATTATCATGCCAACCGCCGTGGATACTACATTATAAGGCATGATGCGAAGCAGATCTGTCCGAGTATGTCGTACGTGATGTTTATCAAGGTGTGAATAAATGAGTCGTAAAGGTCCCGTGACGAGCTAGACATGACTAGCGTTCACCGATAAGAGGTAGGGAAAATTTTCCAATGCCGGTCAGTGACATCTGTGGCGGTGTAGCCTGCGGTGAGTTGTCCATGAACCTTGTGGAATTATATCTGTCTGTCTGGAATTCTGTCAGAGTCTCGACCGTGTCCAGAGTGAGTTACGACATTCATAAATCCGCTGACGCCATCAGGAAGGACCCAAGTTTGGCCGATGCTGAGAAATCGAAATTATCTCCTCACGATGGATTATGAATCATATGGATTAATAATTGAGTATCCAAGTGTTTAGCCGGATATATCCGACCGACGCCAACAGATTACAGGCCACAGCCAAACGCGATATCCCTGTCATTTGACCACAGTAACCAGTTATAATAATAAACCTCACATATCGGATGCACCAAGACTCGTCACGCAAAAGAGACCAACCACGGCCAACCCTCAAATGAACTGGACCCGCTCGAGTCAACAGGGAAGAGGAGTTAGCTGCTCGCGCGTCAGATTGGCTTACCATGGTTCGTTCGATTATAAATCCGGCATCTATCACCTGGGATACTGCGTTATCCCCACCACCATGGCGGATATTTTTTTTCTTCTCTATTCTTCTTTCTCTGGCCCCGCAAGACACGGCCCGGACATCACCACATGTCCCACATACGTTATATCCGTAGGCACAATATACCCACTCACTCGCTGGGCCCCTCCCTGCCCCTGCGGCCCAGCAGTTCCTCTCTGCGCGGTTTCTTGTAGGATTCAGAAATCAGATTACAAATTCAGGCCTGACGAGTGTTGGGGGTTGTATCACCTCATGGGAACAACGAAAGGGTCGTCGATATCTGCCAAGCAAGGCTGGATATATTTCGAGTGCCCACCCCTCAACATGGCCCATGATCCGACTTTTTGAATACACACTTGGCGTTCGTTGAGATCACACCCAGCACTCATCCTCAAGCTCAAGCTGAGCTGTGTCTATCAGATACCACACACACCCACCCCCCACTCGACTTGCTACCATGACAGCGCCGGGCGTGGTGTCCTCAGACCCGGGCAGGGAACGTGAGGACGGCGGCTGGGGGGAGAATGCTCAGGGCGAGATCTCGGTGGCGGCCGCTCTCGAGGAGTACAACGAGCTCAGTCGCCAGCTCACCGAGACAGCAAGGCAAAACAGCCACGCCTACTGCTCGTGCACCAATGCAGCGCCCTCGCCGAAAGCCCTCGAGGCTGGCAACTTCTCTGGCCACAACATCAGCGACGCTACCGACGAGGCGAGCACGGTAGCCGACGAGGACTCGTTTGACCTCCCCGACTTCTTGTCCAAAGGAATCCTCGATCCACGTACCCCCAGCGGCGGGCCAGCCAAGCGTCTGGGAGTGCTTTTCAAGAATGTCACGGTCCACGCTGTCGCTTCGCGGTCACAGGTGGTAAAAACGCTGCCCGTGGCGGTGCTCAACAGCTTCGGCCCTGACCTGTACCGGTTCGTCACGCGCTTGATCCCGGCGCTCAAGCCCAAATCGTACGCGCCCTTGACCGAGTTGATCCGAGACTTTTCCGGCACCGTAAGCCACGGCGAGATCATGCTCGTGCTGGGCCGGCCGGGGTCTGGGTGCTCCACGTTTC
Source organism: Tympanopsis confertula (assembly GCA_026745395.1). Classification (NCBI taxonomy): domain Eukaryota; kingdom Fungi; phylum Ascomycota; class Sordariomycetes; order Coronophorales; family Scortechiniaceae; genus Tympanopsis; species Tympanopsis confertula. The sequence continues at coordinate 36,746 of JAOYNU010082820.1, read as the reverse complement.
TCAAAGCCATCGCAAACCAGCGGGACGAGTACGCAGCCGTTGACGGCGACGTCTTTTACGGAGCCATCTCGGCCGAGGACCAGCGGCGTCGGTTCAGAGGCGAAGTGGTCTACTGCGAGGAGGATGACGTGCACTTCCCGAGCCTGACGGTGCAGCAGACGCTATGGTTCGCGCTCAAGAACAAGACGCGCAAGAAGGCCGAGTGGACGATCCCGGTGATTCTGGATTCGTTGCTGCAAATGTTTGGCATCGAGCACACTCGCAACACGCTGGTGGGTAACGAGTACATACAAGGTGAGGAGAGAGAGGGGGGGGAGCAGGAGAAGATTGGTGAGCTGACAATGACTTCCTAGGTGTATCTGGCGGTGAGAGGAAGCGTGTGAGCTTGGCGGAAACTCTGGCAACCAAGGCGTCGGTCGTCTGCTGGGACAACTCGACCCGTGGCCTCGACGCCAGCACCGCGCTGAGCTTCGCCAAGTCGCTTCGTGTCTACACCGACGTGACCGGGAGGACCACTCTCGCGACTCTATACCAGGCGGGCGAGTCAATCTATAATCTGGTCGATAAGGTGCTTGTCATCGATGATGGCCGGATGCTCTTCCAGGGCCCAGCGAATGAAGCGAAACAGTACTTTGAAGATCTGGGCTTCTATTGCCCGCCCCGACAGTGAGTCTCTTACCACCTCTCCGAATTGACGAATTTGAATCATCTCTGACCCACTCCGCTCCTCTCCAGGACCACGGCTGATTTCCTCACGTCTGTTGCCGACGTCAACGTGCGTCGGTTCCAGCCTGGCAAGGAGGCCACAGCCCCCAAGACTGCCAAGGAGCTCGAGCAGGCTTTCCGTGAGAGCGAGCACTACCGCCGCCTCATGCAGGACGTTGCCTCGTATGAGCGCAACGGCGAGAGCGTCAACAGCGACAAGCACCGCACCTTTGAGACATCGGTCAAGCAGAGCAAGAGCAAGACGGTCCTCAACGACTCAGTCTACACGGTCTCGTTTGTCCGCCAGATCATGGCCTGCACGCAGCGCGAGGCCTGGCTGATCTGGGGCGACAAGTCGGGGCTGGTGACAAAGTTTTGGGTCATCATCGCCAACGCGCTCATGGTCGGGTCGCTCTTCTACAACATCGGAGACGACACGGGATCCGCCTACGCGCACACTGGGATCGGCTTCTTTGCCGTCGCCTTCCTCGCCTGGTTGCAGTTCGTCGAGCTTCTCCCCACCGTTACGGGCCGGTCCACCATTGAGCGGCAGCGTGTCTTTGCCTTTTACCACCCCGGCGCCGTCACCATCGCCCGTGTGGTTCTTGACCTGCCCATCGTCCTCCTCATGGTGGCCGTGTTCAGCACCCCCATCTACTTTCTGGGCCACTTCGATGTTGACGGGGGCAAGTTTTGGATCTTCTTCTTGCTGATATACACGGGAGTCCTGACAATGACGAGCATGTTCCGCATGTTTGCCGCCCTGTCCAACAACATTGACGACGCCGTCCGGTTTGTCACCATTGTCATCAACGTCGTGTTCATATTCTGCGGCTACGAGCTGCCGAGGAGGACGCTCATCAACCACGTCCCGTGGCTGGGCTGGATTTATTACCTTGGAAGCTTGAGCTATACGTACGAGGCGATTCTTGGAAACGAGTTCGCCGGCCGTCAGATGGAGTGCTCGGAATCGATGAAGGTCCCTCGCGGGCCCGGCGTCGATCCGAACTACCAGGGGTGCGGCTTTGCCGGATCGACCCTCGGCAGCACCGTTATCTCGGGCGAGGCGTATATCGACTCCGCATTTGGCTACTCGCGCGCGAACCTCTGGCGCAATTTCGGCATCGTCATCGCCTTTGGCGTGGCATATGTGCTCATCACCGTCCTCATCACCGAAAGGGTACGGCACAGGAGCTCCAGCGCGCAGTCTCTTGTGTTCGCCAGCAAGAAGCAGCCGGCGGCGGCCCCGACTTCTTCCAGCGGCACTCGTACTGACGGAGACGACGACGACGACAACGACAACGACAACGACAACGACATCTTTGAGGCCGTTGGCGACGGCAAGAGCATCTTTACCTTTAAGAATATTTGTTATACTGTCCAGACACCTACCGGTCCGCGCCAGCTCCTGAACAACATCTGCGGCTACGCCAAGCCCGGGAAGATGATTGCACTCATGGGCAGGTCGGGCGCGGGCAAGACCACGCTCCTCAACACGATCGCGCAGCGTCAGCGTGTCGGCGTGGTGTCTGGCGATATGCTCGTCAACGGCAGGCCCCTCGGGCTCGAGTTTCAGCGCGGCACGGGCTTCTGCGAGCAGATGGACCTGCACGAGCCGACGGCCACCGTCCGCGAGGCGCTCGAGTTCTCGGCGTTGCTGCGGCAGGAGGCGCACGTGGCCAAGGCCGAGAAGCTGGCCTACGTCGACCGCATCATCTCTCTGCTCGAGCTGGACGAGCTGCAAGGCGCGCTCATCTCGTCGCTCGGCGTCGAGCAGCGGAAGCGAGTCACCATCGGGGTCGAGCTCGCGGCACGGCCCAGGCTCCTGCTGTTTCTCGACGAGCCCACGAGCGGTCTCGACTCGCAGTCTGCGTACTCGATCCTGCGGTTCCTGCGCAAGCTCTGCGATGCCGGCCAGGCCATAATCTGTACCATCCACCAGCCGTCATCGGACCTCATGGAGCAGTTTGACATGATACTCGCGCTCAACCCTGGCGGCAACACGTTTTATTTCGGGCCAGTCGGGGAGAACGGCTCCGTCGTGATCGACTACTTTGCCAAGCGCGGCGCCGAGTGCCCTCCTGGCCGCAACGTGGCAGAATTTGTCCTCGAGACGGCGTCGAAATCGGGCTCTGGCCCGTCCAAGACAGACTGGAACGACGTGTGGCTCAGGTCGGACGAGCGCAAGGCCCTTGATGAGAAGATTGACGGCATCGTCGTGGAGGCGGCGGCGGCCTCCTCCTCCTCTCCGGATTCGTCAGCGTCAGCGGTGGCGCCGCCCGGCACCAACTTCGCTGCCAGCACTCTGCTGCAGTGCCAACTCCTCACCAAGCGCATGTTCATCCAGCACTGGCGCGACCCGTCATACATGTACGGGCGGCTCTTTGTCTTTTTCGTCATGGGCTTCATCAACGGCTTCACGTTCTGGCAGCTCGGAGACGATATCGCGTCTTTCCAGGCGCGCGTGTTCAGCATCGACATTCTGGTTTTCTTCGTCCCCCCGGCCGTGGTGAACAGCGTCATCTACAAGTTCTTTGGCAACCGCGCGCTCTGGGAGCTGCGCGAGTTGCCGTCACGCACATATGGCTGGGTTGCTTTCACGACGGCCAGCATTCTGGTCGAGATCCCCATCAGCATCGTGGCGGGCACCGTCTACTTCCTCCTCTGGTACTTCGCGTCGGGATTCCCGGCGGACGCGGCCACTGCCGGGTACACGTACGCCATGGTGATTCTGTTCACCATCTTCATGGCGTCTTGGGGACAGTGGATCGGGGCGTTTGGGCCTTCTGTGACCGTCATATCCAACATTCTGCCCTTCTTCTTCGTCATGATGGCCATCTACAACGGCGTCCTGCTGCCGTACGAGTCGTTTCCCGTCTTTTGGAAGTACTGGATCTACTACCTCATGCCGTCGACCTGGATCACGCGGGGCATCATAGCGGCCGTGTTCCCGCCTGCCGCCATCAGGTGCGCGGCCAACGAGCTGGCGCGCTTCGACCCGCCGCCCTCGCAGACGTGCGGCGAATATACTTCCACGTTCCTGGCCGAGGTCGTCAGGGGAGCGGGCTATCTGGTCGACGCCAACGCCACGAGCAACTGCGAGTACTGCGCCTACAGCAGCGGGGCCGAGTACATGGGCAATTACAACGTGCACGCGGGCGACAAGAAGCTCGGGGTCGGGCTGACTGCGGTGTTTGTGGTTGCGAACTGGGCCCTCGTGTATGGGCTCGTCTGGGCGTGCAGGGTCAAGGGGTGGTCTTTTGGCTTTGGGCTTATCCCGAAAGCGATTGATGGTCTGACGGGCTGCTTCGGGAGAAAAAAGAAGGTTGAGGAGAGTGCATGACCTTGTAATAAATAGTAGATTGATAGAGATATTAATTTTAGTTTGGAGAATAATAGATAGATAGACATAGCTCAAAGACCGTAATCATGTGATCCACGTGCGTTGGGTTACTCATTATGGAACAATTACGTAATACACAAAGGGGGAATGACATCTTCCTCATCAAACCAAAATGCAGGAGCGCATCATCATAAGGAGCAGGCAAGAGCCACGGAGTTGAGTGAGTCAGTGCAGGATTTGTGGGTCGCTATTAGTTTCTCTTTATTTTGTTTTATTTTCGTTTCTATTATTTTTTATTTCGTTTCGTATTTTATTTTATTTTCTATTTCATTTTCTATTTCATTTTCTTTCTCATATCATCATCCCCTTCGCCAACCTGCTGGCTCCTTTCCTGTACTTTGCATAGCGCAATCGTGTTTTCTTGTTCTCACTGTTCTTTTTTTAATCAGCTCCAATCATTACTTACTGTACAATAACAACAAACCTTTGGACGTATCCGCACCCATCTCCTCCTCATGTCTGTTTCCTTTACCACGAGTCAAGACAAAAAGTTATCCAGTTCTCATCCACCCAGCTCGTTGGCTTTGGCCCCAACCTTTGCTACTGGTCTTGACCCTGCAGATTCATCGGCTTGGATAATATAAGAGAGAGGGAGGGCGGGAGAGAGGAGTGGGAGAGTACCTGGTGTGCGTTATCTTGCAACGTGCCTCGACGGCCAACGACGAGACAGACGATCAAGGTGACCGACCGAACGGCCTGCGACCTACTGCGAATGACGACACGCCGCAGGCTCAGACAAACGCGAACAGGCGATCGCGAGCTTCGACCTCTGTGCGCATTCCATCATCGCCTGCGCCAGTCCCGCCCGGCCTTGGTGGCCTTTGCACGCGAGCTCACTCGCCATCGTCGCCATCGTCGCCATCGTCGGCCATCACCATTGTGCTATATACCACCCACGCGGCGGCCGAACCGCGTTCGCGCCTTGAATAACAATAACAACATCAATAGCATCAAAATATCAGCATCAACAATATCAACATCATCATCGGCAGCAGCAGCAGCGTCATCAGCATCATTAGCATCGTCAACATAATCAACAACAACACCTGACCTGATATCGTACCCGTACCGCCGCAACCCTTTTCTTTTGGCGCGCCCGAGAATACCGCGGGAGGAATGCAGGCGGCAAGGGGCAAATCGGAGGTCCTGGGACGAAAGGCCAAGCTTGCCCAGTCTTACCAGGAGTTACTCGAGTAGGCTCCCCCCTCCCCCAGACGTGGCGCCGCAAGACTGCTGACCAGCCCAGCGAGTTTGCGAGCAAGGACCTCAAGTCAGTAGGCAACTACACTCTCGGAAGACTGGTCGGTAAGGGTTCCTTTGGTAAAGTCTACCTGGGAAACCATAAGCTCATCAACCGGTCAAAGGTAAGATGCCATACATACTTATTACTATCCCTAGTGCCCCTACTACTACATCCACTACTACTACCACAAATAATTGCCTGGCCCTTGGCAGGAAGCAAGCTAAAACTGTCCTGTCGCGCAGATTGTGCTCAAATCGGCCAAAAAGGACGACTCCAATCTCGCCCGCGAGATCCACCACCACCGTCAGTTTGTCCACCCACACATCGCCCGTCTGTATGAGGTCATTGTGACGGAAAACCTCGTCTGGCTCGTGCTCGAATACTGCCCCGGAGATGAGCTGTACAACTACCTGCTCAAGCACGGCCCGCTCCCCGTCGAAAAGGTGCAAAAAGTGTTTGCCCAGCTGGTCGGCGCCGTGTGCTACGTCCACGCGCAGTCATGCGTGCACCGCGATCTCAAGCTCGAGAACATCTTGTTCGACAAGCACGAAAACGTCAAGCTCGTCGACTTTGGCTTCACGCGCGAGTACGAGGGCAAGGCCAACTATCTCCAGACCTTTTGCGGCACCATATGCTACTCGGCGCCCGAGATGCTCAAGGGCGAACGCTATGCGGGCGAAAAGGTGGACGTCTGGAGCCTGGGCGTGATTCTTTACGCGCTGCTCTGCGGGGAGCTGCCGTTTGACGACGACGACGACGACGTGACGCGCCGCAGGATCCTGACCGAGGAGCCCAGGTATCCCGACCACCTGCCCCACGACGCCCAGGCCCTCATCAAGGTGCTCTTGTCCAAACGGACGCTGCTCCGGCCCTCGCTCCCCGAAATCCTCAACCACCCCTTCCTTGCCGACCACGGTCCCGCGCAGCAGTCCATCCTCAGGATCCAGCCGCCGGCCCCGTTCTCGACGCATCTCGAAAAGGAGACGCTCCTGCGCATGCGGTCGGCCGGCATCAACATCGACTCGGTGATCGAAAGCGTGCTGGCCCAACGCTGCGACGCCTTGGCCGGCTGGTGGGCGCTGCTGCTCGAGAAGGAGGAACGCAAGGTGCGGCGTCGCGAGCTCAAGCGGCGGGAGAAGGATGCCGAGATGAGGAGCGTGCGCAGGCTCTCGGCTGCGTCAAGCAGGCTCGACCGCATGTCGTTTCTCGGCGGCGGGGGGGACGACGGACAGAAGCTCTCGACGACGCCGCGGACCAGGGGCCGCAGCGAGCGGCGCAGCTCCCACTATGCCGAGCTCAACGTCATGGATCTTCCGCAGCTTCGCGAGACCCTTGGGGAGAATGATCGGAGCCTCAACAAAAACCACGACGACGACGACGACGACGACGACGACGACGACGACGACGACAACCACAACAACCACAACAGCAACAACAACGACGACGAAACGCCACCGCCGCCTCCAATAGACAAGGACTCGATCCGCTCCGCGAGCTCGTCGCGTCATCGCAGACCGGTGCCCCCGCCAAAGGAAGGCGTGCTGCGCAGTGCGAGGTCCCGAGGATCCACGCTGCACCTGGTGACGACATCAGAAGGCGTTCCAAACGGCGCGGCCCATGTTCAGATGATGGGCCACCATCCCACCTTGCTCCACCCTGACCAGCCTTACCAGCCGTACCAGCCTGGCGACGACCAGAAAAAGGTCCGCAAGAAGCCGTCGCAGGCTCTCATGGCCCACTGGAAGAACTGGACGCACTGGTTCTACCAGAGCACGCGCGGCCGCCGCCGCAGCAGCAACAACAGGCGCAGCAGCCACTCGGCGCCCGATCTTGCCGACAAGGACGCCGCAAGCACCAGCGGCAAGTCAAAGGAGGAGACGGTCCCCAGGCCAAACACTGGCAAGTACCCGACGCCTGATGGAGTTTCGCCCGTTCACAGCACGGCGCCGAGACTGACGCCCAATGGGCACACCGACAGTAAATATCTTGCGCCGGCGCCGGGTCAACTGAGTCCCGGCACGCCCAACCTGATGGGTGGTGGAGGCCACGGCGGTCACGCCCCAAGAGCGGCGGTGCCGAAACTGCAGACAAGCGCGGCAGCGCTGGGGTCAGCACATAACCGTCAGTCACTCTCGCCATCCCCCCTGACGCCACGGTCGACAATGCGACGCTTGTCTACCGGCCTCAGAGGGAGAAAGTCGACGAGCTCGTCGGTGTCGTCCATCAGGTCGATCCACCACCACCACCACTCGCACTCCAAAGCCAGCTCGACCAGTTCAGCCAACTCGGTATCGACCAACCTCTCCAAGACCCCCATCCAGCGCGGCCACGGCCACGGTCACGGTCACGGTCACGGTCACTCTCCTCACCACTCGGTCAAGATGCTCCCTGCGACGCCCCAGGGCGCAGGTCTCCTGCCGTCCAACATTCGGCTTGTGCGGGGCAAGCCGGCGCCGCTGACGCTGTTTGGACGTGGCGAGCATAACGAAGCGAACGCCGGACTCGGTCTGAACTCGACAAACGCATTCGGCCCCGGCTTTGCATATGATGAAATCAACCCTCCGTTTGGGTCGCCCAATCCGTTTGCCAGCGGCGTGCTTTTTGCCAAGCGCAAGCGCAACGTTTTCAAAGGCCCGATGCTCAGCTTCAAGAAAGGCTCCTCCCAGAACATCAGGTCTCCCGGAGACCGGTCGTCAGGCGGCGGGTCGCACTCTCGTAGCACGAGCAGCAGCGGCGGCGGCGTGGGACGGCGCAGTGGCGACATCACCATCATGGAGGAGGAGGATGAGTTTGAAGATGAGGTCGGCGGTCTGGGGCGCGGCGATGATTATGTTGAGGAGGTGGACAGCTTCAGTCCGGTGATTGGAGGCCCTGGCGAGAAGGTTGAGATCTTTGAGGAGGGGGACGAGGACGGCGACGCGGATACGGTGCGTGGGCGCAGCGACGGGCGGAGGTCGGACGAGAGGGAGCGAGAAGTCGAACCGGCAAGTCGCGAGGAAACGATGTCGTGATACCCAGAGACGGTGGAATTGCGTGCAGATAAACGGCAGCACATGTACCGAGAGGTCAAGATGGCAGGACAAATGGCTGGCATATATTTTTCTTCGTGTTTTTATTTCGTCTTTTCTACGCGCACCACATTTGTGGCTTTTGCAGGAAGAAGTGTTGAATCTTGGCAATCTCGGGAATAGAGGTAGATTTTGAGTAGTAATTATTGGTCCTAGATAATAATACGGGGTTTTTTCTAAAAAATTAGAGGAATACTAGATTTCTTTTGTATACCTTTTCCTCGATGCTTTCCTCTCCTTTGATCTAATCGTCGTGCCTCTTTTCCGCCAGAATCATAGCCCTCTCCTCTCGCAGCGAGGTAAACACCCAGAACCAGCCAAGCGCTTCGAGAAAGACAAACGTGAAGACGACGCGGTTCTTGAGGCCGTCGCCGGCCGCCCAGCCCGCGCCGCCCGCAGCGAGCTTGCTTGCGACGGCGACGGGGTGGGCAAAGTGGCCGCGCGGGTTCTTGTTGAACAGCGGGCTGCTGGGGCCAAAGAGGAAGGAATACACGGCGACACCAAAGGTGACGACGAAGCGCAGCGGTGCCTGGGCGGACCAGTGCAGATGCTGCGCGGGGGGTGGCAGGGAGAGGGAGGTCAGGTCGCTGAGGGAAATCACGGCCAGGAGGAGGGAGACGAGCGAGAGTGCCGTCGAGGGGGTTTCGAAGCCGGGGACCGCGGGCTGGTGTGTTGTGTTGGTTTGTTAGTTTGCTTTGTAAACGGTGGTTTTGTTGTGAGCAACGTACCATGCCCATTGCCTCGCCGAGGATGAAGACGATGGTCTGGTCGGCCAGCGTGTTTGGCGATGTGAGGAAGAGCCAGGCGAGCGTGAGGTGAAAGACAGAGATGGAGGTGATGATGGCGGAGCTGGAGAGGAGGGGCATGGCGAAGAGCAGGGTAGTGGAGGAGTATTGGAATATCGGGAGAATATTATCTGGAAGTTGTTCCTGGGTTGTCTGGCTGATAATGTCTGGCTGATAATGTCTGTCTGTCTGGCTGATAATGTCTGTCTGTCTGGCTAAATGTCTGTCTGGCTAAATGTCTATCTGGTTATATAATATCTGGCCCAATGAGGATGACGTGTGAGTTGGAGGTCATGTGATTTCGAAAATCAACTACAAGAGAACTCGCATTCTTGTCCTTCCCTCCACGTCCAGAACCAGCGGACCGCCGCCCGGACCGCTCGCGTCCAGGCTCACGGTAACCGCCCGTCGCTCGCCCACAACCTTGACCACCTCGCCCACGTTCCTCAGATCCACCTCGCAGTCTCCTCCAGCTTCTCGACGCTTCTCCCCCTTGCTCCGGACGCCGACGTCCTTGATCTCCACACTCGGCCACGGCATCCAGCCTTCCCTCAGCGGCATGAGCCCGACCTGCACAGCGCCCTCGGTGCTCTCCTGGCTCGCCATGTTGTTTTTTTTGTTGTCGTCGTCGGTTCCAGATATGACAAAGTGGCCTCGCCTGCGCCCGCCCACGAGCCAGGCGTCGCCGCCCGTGAGAACCTCGTAGCTAAACTCCCTGTCGGCGAAGCCGTTCAGGGACTCGGTGTCCCAGATGCGGCTCCAGCGGAGGCTGACGGTGGCGGCATACATGTTGTTGACGGCCAGAACCGGCGAGGAGCCCTCAGTCGACCATGGTGGCGTGTTTAGCGTGATGTCGGCCGTGTGGAGGACGGGGATGGACGGGATGGCGACGGGAATGGTCACGCAGCAGCACGGCGTCGTGGTGGCGGCAAGCGGGATGGCTGGGTGCGTGGCCTGAAAGGTCTGCAAGAACGCGCCAACCTGCCGAGAGACGGGATGGGTGGTGCCGGGCACGAGGCCGAGGTTGACGAAGCGGGCCTCCCAGTCGGCCGAGGCCATGAACGCTGTCGACATGTGCCCGACAAGAGCTGCGCGCTCGAGCTCGAGCCCGCTGACGTGCGAGCTGAATTCGCCGACAACCTCGTCGCCCACCACGGTCGCAAACATGGGCAGCCCGGCCGCCCCGAGGGCTCCGGCCAAGGCCTGGCGCAGGACCTCCTCCATCTCGGTCTGCACCATCGAGTACCACAGTCTGAGATGCATCGTCGTGGCAGCGGCTCTTGTCTCGGGCCGCAGCCTGGCATTTGGCCTGCGCGAGATGCGATGCAGCAGGCTGGCCGGCTCGCGCGAAAAGACAAGCATGCCGTCTGGCGGCGGCACGCCGAACTCGGACTCAAAGAGCTCCGACGGCTCGAGGCAGCTCTTGTACAGCCGCATCGGGCTCGGGCCGGCCGTCATGACGTTGAAGCGCGACAGCAGGGACGAGTGGCGAAAGACGTCTTGCACGTTGACCTTGAGCGGGAGCGAGACGGGCACCACGGCGATTGTGGAGTGCTTAAAGGTTTCGTCCCCGACGCCAAACGTGACCTCGAGCCGCACCGAGATCCTGGCAAGGTCCTGCTCGAGCGAGTAAGGAAACCGCAGCGCGACCGAGGTCTGCGGCGGCATCGGCCCGAGGGACAGCAAGCCAGCCTCGGGGGGGCTGGCGAAGTGATGCACGTCGTCGTCGTCCAGGAACTTGGTCTCGGCCGTGAGGAGCCGCAGTCCACCAGTGGCCGCTCTGACTCGGACCTTGCACCATGCCATGTCGTTCCAGCCGCTGCTTATGACGAGATCGAGAGGCTTGTTTGTGCCCAGCTGCATCTCCTTGCCGGCAACGAGCTTGACGTCAAGGCCGCCGGCACGCTGGAATACGCGTACGTCGAGCCGCCGGAACAAGTCCTCGTCCCCGGCCGCCTGTTGGTTCGGGTCGCGCTCAAAGTGGAGAGAGAGGCCCGGGGCGAAAAGGTCGAGCTTGTCAACGCGGTACGTTCCAGGGGCGATGGACTTTTTTGGAGGGGGGATCAGTAAACTGGACTTTGCAGCTTGCAGACTTTGGCTGCTACTCACATTGCTACAGAGACGGATTCTGTTCCTCCCCGGCCTCAGGACGACTGGCTCCCTCGCCTCCAGCTCCAGCTCCTTGGTGGGCCCGGCATCCACACAGGTCATGCGTACCACAGTCGTCTCGACCTCGAGAGGGTCGATGAGCAGCGAATGCAGCTTGATGGCCAGCGAGAAGCTGTCGCGGCCGTGGTCGTATTCGGGCACGCCGTCCACGTCCACGTTGGTAAAGAAGTCCTCGAGCGGCAGCCGTGCGTGCGTGTCGAGTGCTCTCATGGCCTCGAGCAGCGATGCAAGAAACCCCCTGAGAACCGAAGGGCGCGTCGCGGTCGTGGTCGTCGTCCGAGAGGTGCCTGGACCGCCCTCCTCCGAGGCAAGCCGTTCCCTCTGGGCGAGCGCGGCCTTGGTGAGGATCTTTTGCGCCACCTTGGCGTATTCGTCTCTGCGTTGCAGCTTGTCGAGGCACTCGGCGTACATGACGAGCATCGACAGCTCCAGCAGCGCCCAGCCGGCCTCGCCAAAGAATGGGATTGCCCTGTAGAAGAAGGCGGCCGAGGACGCATAGTCGCCAATGTGATACTTGAGGACGCCGAGGTCGGTCATGCACGTCTGCACCGAGTAGGCGTGCCCGGCCACGGTGTAATGGCGCAGTGACTTGTCGGTGAGAATCTCGTACAGCTTGTAGAAGTCGTCCTTGTCCTGGAGGGCCGCGCGCAGGAGTCGATGCTCGATGCCAAACGGCGACGCCACAAAAGGCTCTTTTTCTCGCCCGTGGGCGTCGAGGGTGTCGAGGGTGTCGAGGGTGTCGAGGGTGTCGAGGGTGTCGAGGCCGTCGTGGTTGTCGAGGCCGTCGAGGCTGTCGTGGCCATGGTGGCCATCGTGCCCGTTGTCGGGCTCATTGGCGTCAAGATGGACCTCTTGCATTTCATAAATACCATCATCATCATCATCACCATCATCACCACCATCACCACCACCACCACCACCACCACCATCACCACCACCACCACCACCATCACCACCACCATCACCACCACCACCCACAACTGGCGCATCTCGCCAGCCGTCGCTCCAACCCCGTTTCTTGCCTGCCTCCTCAAGCACGTTTCGAGATAGCATGTAGAGCTCGGCGCGCCTAGCAGCCAAGTCCTCCAGGCCTGCCTTGTTGATTGGCGCTTTTGGTTCGCCGCCGTCCGGGAAGCTGGCAGTGCGGCCAGGGCCCGGGAAGAAGCTGGGGCTGGGCGGGGCGACGGTCGGCGACCGAGTCGCCTGAACGATCAAGGACGAGCTGCGCACGGGATGCATCAGCGTCTTTGGCTCGGGCACCGCCGCCGACACCTTGGGCTCGTGGCTGCTGCTGCTGCTGTCGTCTGGTGGCGCTAGGAGGGTGGATGGAGGGATCGGGAGAGCCTTGGTGGACGTCTGGGCGAGCATCTGCTGGGCAACCGAAAAGGCAAACGACGACACGATGTTGTCGATGACGTCGGCCAGCCGCGGCCGCAGCGGGACGTGCTTGTCGACGTGCTCCGTCTCGTGCAGGGCGGCGACCATGTCGTTTCGCATGACGTGCGAGATGGCGGGGATGAACTGCAGCGTCCGGCGGCAGATCTCGGCCAGCATGGCCAGGTTTTCCGACTCGTCGGCCTGGCGCTTGGGCACGGCCCTGGGCGCGACGCCGTGCGTGATGGACTCTTGCTGCTCGCGGAGCTTGGCGAGCAGCTCCTCGCGGCTGGACCATGCGTTGGCCAGGCGCAGCAGGAGAGCAATCTGGCGCGAGAAGATGTAGCATCGGAAATCGAACAGCGAGACGTTGTTTGCGAGGATGAGCTCGCGGTACGGCTTCCGCATCGAGCTGATGACGATATCCTCGTGGCCTGACCCGGCCGCCGCCCCTCTTGTCTCGTCCTGGTGCACCGTCTCGTCGTCGTCGTCCTCGCCCAGCGCCGAAACCGCTTTCCTCGCCTTGTCCCTCAGCTCCTCGGTGAAGCTCAGCAGCGCACCACCGCCGCCCTGCCGAGACGCCGAGACGGCCTCGTCCTGCAGAATGGCGTCCAGCCCGACGGCCAGCTGGTCGTAGCCCACCAGCGCGTCCTCGACCAGGCCGACGCTCTCGAACCCTCTGGCCAGACCCTCCTTGAGTATGAAGAAGGTGCAAAAGTTCCACCCGGGCAGCGCCCTCTGCGCATCCTTCTCGCGGATGTCCTCCTCGTACTGGGTCACGCGCGAGTCAAACGACAGCAGGATCAGGTCCTTGAACTTGGCGATCACGTCCTCCCACGCCGCCTGCACGTCGTGGGCCGTCTCGACGTATCCCGTCGGGACGGCGGGCACCACGCGGGGGAGCAGGTCGTAGGGCACGTCGTTGATGCCGATGCGCACCTGCGCCACCCTGTCGACGGCGTGCTTGCCGGAGCCGTTGAAGTCGGACCGCATCTTCTCCAGGAGCGTCGACGAGCCGCCGCCAAACAGGCGGGACGTGGCCGTGGTCTTGTCCTGCGCCGCCGACTCGCTGCTCTCGCGTGTCGTGCGCGGCTGCACCGCCGCCGCCGTGTTGGGCATGACAACGTGCACAATCAGCCACTCGAACGCGTCGTGGTTTTCCTGCGTGTTTGCCCTGCGGCCGGCAGACGGCGGCGTGTTCTTCTTTATCCACTCGCGCATCTCGGCCCGCGTCCTGGTCTTGTAGGCCTCGCTGTTGTCGCACCGCACCAGCAGCACCTTGAGGTAGGGCGTCGGTCGCAGGCCGGGGATCTGATGGCGCCGCCCGCGCCGCCCGCCGACGCCTTCCGCGGGAGGGGCATCTCCGCCTGGCGAAACGTCTCCAGCAGCACCAGCACCCAGAGACTGCGTCTGGAAGCCATCGTCGCGGGGGGCTGCTGCGCTGGCGGACCGTGGCAGCGACAGGGCAGGAAGAGCGGTGCCGGCCGCGACGAGCTGGATGTGCAGCGAGTCGATCGATCTGAGCGGGCCGGGATGCGATTGCCAGTGGAGGTGACGAAGGGGGAGTCGAGGGATCAGGCCGGGGGCAAAGAGCTTGTAGACGTCGTGGGGGTCGAAGTACTCGACTGGCAGAGTCAGCGGACTGGTATTTTATTTATGAGCATGATGGAACGGACCGGTGACTTTGGACGAGGAGAGGTGCTGCTCCATGGTCGTCTGAAGAAGCCAAATATATCAGAGGAAGATGATGTAATTTAACTTGATATAAAATCTGATCAGCTTACGTAAGTCATTGGCTGGGATTTTTATATCACATATTTATAAAAAATCACACCAGGACGTGATCCCTCGTCTTTGAAGAGCAGCCGCTTATTTTATCCCTCGTATCGCTCCTTGCCTTGGCCAGAATGACCTCCCTCCAGGCCATCAAATATTCCCCAGGCAAGCTCCAGGTCCTGGACCAGCTGCGGCTGCCACACGAGTTCCACTACGATGTCGTGTCGACTCGCCAGGAGGCGTTCGAGTCGATCCACTCCATGAAAGTCCGTGGCGCGCCTGCGATTGCCATCGTCGCCGCGCTCGCTCTCGCCGTTGAGCTGCACAATGGCCTCTGCTGTGCGGCTTCCCCTTTTCTGCCGAGATTCACTCACTGACATCCCCCAGCTGCTTCAAACGCCTCCGATGCCGTCGCCTTCATTGACGATGCGCTTGCCTATCTCAAAGAATCGCGTCCGACGGCCGTCGACCTTTCCAACGTCATCACCCTCCTCAGGACCACCGTCCGCTCCCCCGCCCTGGCCACGTCCCGCGACGTTGTTGCCGCGTACGTGGCCGAGGCCGAGGCGTTTCTCGCCCGCGACCTGCAGACCAATCTTGCCATTGGCCGCCACGGCGCCGACTGGATTCTCTCGCACGCCCGCGCCAGCGGAGCCGGCGACGCCACCGTCTCCATCCTCACGCACTGCAACACGGGCTCGCTGGCCACGTCCGGCCACGGCACCGCTCTGGGCATCATCCGTACCCTGCACCATGGCCAGCGCCTCCGCCGCGCCTTTTGCACCGAGACAAGGCCATACAACCAGGGCAGTCGGCTCACGGCATTCGAGCTCGCCTACGACCAGATCCCGGCCACGCTCGTGACCGACTCCATGGCAGCCGCCCTGTTCCGCACCCAAAAGGACGACATGAACATTGCCGCCGTCGTTGTCGGCGCCGACCGCGTCGTGAGCAACGGGGACACCGCCAACAAGATTGGCACCTATGCGCTGGCCGTGCTGGCAAGGTATCACGGCATCAAGTTTGTCGTGGCGGCGCCCACCACGAGCATCGATCTCGAGACCGCGTCCGGAACAGCCATCAGGATCGAGGAGCGCAAGCCGGAGGAGCTGACCCAGGTCACTGGCGCCGTCGTGCGCGACGACGGGTCCGTCGACCGCGATACCAAGGTCAGGGTCGCCACAGCAGACCAGACAGTGGCCGTCTGGAATCCCGCCTTCGACGTCACCCCTCATGAGCTCATCGATGTCGTTGTCACGGAGAAGGGAGCCGTCGTCAAAGGTGGGGACGGCAGGTTTGATTTCAGAAACATACTGCCTGACCGGTGGGAGGCGGCCGGCAAGGGCATACACTCGCTAGAGTCTTTTACTCTTTAGATCGGCTGCGGCCTCCTTCTCCTTGTCCTCCTCCTTGTCCTCCTCCTTGTCCTCCTCCTTGTCCTCCTCCTCCTCCTCCTTGCCTGAGCCTGACCCATTACCAAGCACGTGGAGAACGAGCTTCTCGTATCCTCGTACGGCATCCTCCAGGTCTGCCACCGTGATGTTCTCGTGGTCCCCATGAGCCACAAGGATCGTCCCTGGTCCGTACAGATATCTGGTGTGGTCGCCATCAAGGCCGGGCACGTCGGTGCCGTAGTTCATGACGGCATCCTCGAACCCTTCGACATCACAGTCGCATTCTACAAACCCGTAACTCTGCAAACACTGCAGCGTGAACGCGTCCCGATCCACACTCGTAAGCAGCTCGGTGATTTTATCCTTGACAACATCGCCGCCCACGGCTTCGGGGCCAACCGCGACACGCGCCGCGAACATGGCCTCGGCGTGATCCGGGATCACATTGACTGCAACGCCGCCGTCCATCTTTCCAATGTTGAGCGTCGTGTTGCCGCCGCGCTCGCTGCTGCCCAGGTCCGCATCAAGCACCTTGCCCAGCGCCCTGACGAGCAGCTCGTTGGCAGACTTTGCGAGCCACGGATAGCCCGAGTGGCCAGACTGGCCGTGCACCTCGATGCGGCACATCAAAACGCCCTTGTGGCCGCACGCAAGCTTGTTCTCGGTCGGCTCGCCAAAGATGACGGCCTCGAACTGCGGCCGCGGCTCAAGGTCGTCCAGCGATTTGGAAAAGTGTTTCATGCCTTCGCCGCCCGTCTCCTCGCTGACCACGTAGAGCAAGAGGATCCCGGTGTCCTGGTCGATCTCGCCCGCGTCAACGAGGTTCATGAGCGCTACGATCTGCGCCGCCACAGACGCTTTCGCGTCGACGCTCCCCCTCCCGCTGATGCGTGTTTCCGGTGTGATGTCCGGCTCCGGGTCCGATATCGAGTACGGGATGTGCGGAGGCACCACGTCAATGTGCGACGTGACGACGATGCGCGAGCTGGCGAACGCTGCCAGCGTGCCGGAGCCCGACCCGCCGAGCTTGGCGAGGACATTGGAGCGCGGACGCCCCGAGTCCGACGGCGGCACCTGCTGGCGAAAGACAGAGAACGAGTGCTGGGCGAGGTAGTCTGCGAGAAAATCACCAACAGAGGCCTCGTTGCCGCTGATCGACTCGATCGAGACGAGTTCGCGGTGGAGCGAGAGCAGCGTATCGCGCCAGGGCGGCGGAGCGTGGCTGGGCAAAACCCCAGCGATCAGAAGTGGGAGGAGGGTCGGTATGAAGCGCATTCTGGCGACTGGTCAATGATGAAGGACGTCGCAGGCCGGACGTCGCGCCAGCGGTCCTTGTTATATGCACATACTTGTGTTGTTGGTAATGACGTAATTCCCAGCCTCCGACTTGAAGTCACGTGGGTTGTGGGGACTTTTATGAGGTTCTCTTTACGAGTGTCCAAGTTCTGGCTCATCCCCAGCCCTCGACTCCACCAGCCCACGATCCGACGTCCACTGACCGACCACATCATCGACGCAGAGACGGCAGTACATAGACGTCGGTAAGCGTGGGCTGGGCGGTGTAGTAGTGATGGGCGGGCAAACCCGACCATCTGTGGGCCGTTGTCGCTCGTATTCTGTCGCTCTCCATGGCATCGTGGAGGCCGAAACAGAGCGAGTTGGCGCCAGCGTCGCCAGAGGCACGGAGGATGTCCAGTACATCCGATCGGACCCAAAAGCCTCGCTGATCGCATCGAGGTCGAGGCGTGCTCGGTCTGTTGAGGTAGGTGCCCTTGGTAAACACATCATCCATTGGTGGAGGAGTTTTCCTTTAAGCTCCACACTCTTGGCTCACGTGATGGGCTCATATGTCAAGCACCAAAGATGAAATTGTCCGCATAACCAGAAACTCAAATAGCCCCAAGTAGTGAGTCCCAAAGTCATACAGCCTTCAACAATGACCGCCGAGCAGAGCCATTCGACGCAACGCGACGCATCCAATTACGTCCGTCCTTGGATCGAGCAAATGTAGATTTCATAACGGTACTATCTATACAGGTCGTGCTTCTGACAAGGCCATCCGACAAAAGCTCTGCTCTGACTATAAAGTATACTGGAAAGAGAAGCCCCATGATGAGCTTTCGCCGTGCTAGGCCAAACTACTCGTTCGAAACCGTCCTCGGTAAGCCATGCTGCCAAGTATTCTCAACCCATGCGACAGCAATAGATCAGCCGAGACGCGGCAGTCGGTACCTCCGCTCTTTCTTGGGGTCGTAGCCCTCGTTGGCCTGGGCGGCAGATCGCTGGTATTCCTGCATGGCGGCCTGATGCTGCCGCTCCTGAGTGTGCGCGTTGGCATAGTACTCCTCCAGGCGCTGCTGCTGGGCAACCGCGGCATCGATACTTTGCCCGTCGTCCCGCTCCCTGTCCCGGTCACGAGGCCCAGGCGTGTACCGGCTGCTGCCGTTGCCGCTGGGCGATGTGGGCAACGCATCGTGATTCGAGGTGGGGGTGGCCGGGACGGGAGGTGGCTCCCTTGGCGGGCGGGGTGGCGGCTCCGGCTCGTACTTGCGTTGCGGCGGCACGGGGGGGGCGGGCGTGACAGGAATCGGCGGAGGAGCCGGGGCCTCTTGCGTGGAGGAAACGTTTCGGGTGTGCCGCCGCGTGCGTGTCGAGTCCTGGCGTCGAGGCGGCACGGGCGGCAAGGCACCAGAAGAAGCAGGGTATGGTGAGTTGTCGGGCCTCGTCGGCCCGGACGAGGAGTTGTCGTTGTCGTCATCGTCGTCGTCGTCGTCGTCCCAAGTATCGTCGTCCTGTTCGTTATCGTCATACTTTGCAAGGTCAGCCAACAAGTCTGGCGCGAGGGTCTTGGCTGTCGTCACGTACGGTTCTGAGCTCGCTTCTCATGGCCAAGTTTGTGCAGACTTTTTTGGCGTCCTCAATGGCCACCTTTTGGGCCTTGAGTTTCAGCCTCCTTTCGCGCATCGGTGGGCTCTCGGCGGCGATGGCCTCGATCACGTCGTTGGCCATGCCCAGGATCTTGACGGGATTGAAAATCTTGAGCATGCCCCTGAGGAGGTGGCGCTCCGCCACCTGGGTGACGACATTGCGGATGAAGATGCGAGCGGTCAGCTCGTAGTAGATCAGCATCTTCTCCAGGACCTCCTCGGCCTCGGTATACGTGCCCCCGTCGAGGGTCGCGTCGGCGCGCCACTGACGCAGGCGGGTCTCATACTCGGGGTCAAAGGGCTGGATCTCGAGCTCCATGTCGTCCTGGAGCTTTACGAGCTCGTCCTCGGCCGACTCGAGCATGTCCTTCATGTGCAGCTCGAGGAAGTGCGCACGCAGCGGCTCGCGCATGCGCATGGGCCAGACGTAGTCGATGATGTCGGCGAGAAACTCGTTGCAAATGACGCTCAGGTTGTCCTTGTACTCCTGGGCCAGCGTCGGCCAGTTGACGCTGTAGTCCTGGAAAAGGATAAAGGGGGCGCGAGGGTTCGAGTCGAGCGGCAGCTCATTGCCGCGGATCTGGGCGAGAAGCGGCTCGACCTCGCGGCGGGCAAACTCGCGCTTCGACTGCGACGAGGAGCCGGCCTCGGGGAGGGCGGCGGCCGACGACGACGACGGCGACGACGCGCTGGGTCCAGAAGACGAGTGGCGGGCGGGAAGGAAGTTTGTCTTGCGGCCGTTCTGGCGGAACCGCCGGGCAAAGCGCTCGCTCTCCTCGCGGACGCGGGCGCGCAGCTTCTGGGATGGCGTGCCCCGAGGGTCAGACTGCTTGGCGAAGAAGCGCTCGCCGGGCGGGTTCTTGTAGGTGCCGTCAATGGCAGGCGTGACGAGATGGTTCGAGGCCGAAAACAGCTCGCCCATCTCCTGACGCATCTCCTCGACCGTGTCCCTGGCCGTGCCCATGGCCCTGAGCTCGCGCTCGCACCGGTCCAGGGCCTGCTGGATCTGGCGCCGCAGGCTCTTGACGTGGCGGCCAATGTGGCGCTGGAGCTGCAGGCTCAGCTTCTGCCGCAGCGCGCCGATGCCGCACATGGTGGCGGGCAGGGTGCTCCATTTGCCCTTGGTGAAGAAGTGGTCCTCGCGGGCGTGGCGGTCCTGGGCGGTGGGCCACCTCTCGCCCGGTCTGGGCGGGCCCGGGTTCAGCAGGACGTACCAGCCCAGCTTGAAGTTGTTCTCCTCGTCCTTGTTGGTGACGAGGCCGATGAACTTGTCCTCAAGGCCGATTTGCTCGGTAAGGTCGGGTTTTGTGAGCACGCCGATGGTGCGCGACCCGGTCGGGTCGAACTGGCGCGCCTTCTTGAGGATGGGGGCCTGCACGTAGTCGTTGTTGCCGCCGATGACGGCGAGGATCAAGGTGCGTGCCGACCTCATGTAGCGGTCGCTGAGAGCCTCGATGGTCTCGATGTCGCTCTCGGACTGGTCGCGGTTCGCGACACGCACGAGGCCAGGCAGGTCGACGAGGGTCAGGAGCGGCATGTCGGGGCCGGTCTTCTCGATGACCAGCACGTCCTTGGCGGCGAAGCGGCCGGGGATGTGCTTCGGGGCGATGAGGTCGACGGCGTCACGCATCAGCGACTCGAACGAGGTTTCGCCGCGCACGTTGCCGCCGAACTGCTTCAGCCGCACCTGGTCCTCGTAGGGCCGATGCTTGTCGGGGATGATGGACACGCTGAGGCGCTCGTCCTTTGCGCGGCGCATGCGGATTTCGGTGGCGAAACGGGTGCAGGCGCCGGCATCGCGGGGGAAAGGCGTGCCCGTGAGGGCCTCGAGGACTGATGACTTGCCGGCCGACTGGTCGCCGACGACGACGATCTGGGGCAGCCTGACGTTGTCGAGCTGGCAGAATTGCAGCTTGTCGATGAGATCGAGCAGGCCGCGTTGTTCCAGGCCGAGGCCGGCCGTGTCGAGCGAGGAGTCTATGGTTGCGTGCATTTCCTGGCTGCGATGATGATGATGATTAGAGATGAAGATTCAAGCCCGCTGGTTGGATAGCTTTGAGGGTGGCGACGTGATGGTCCGTACCGCATTCTGTGAGCTGGTATCAGCTACCATGTGGAGGGAGGGAAACTGGGGTCATTCTCACTTTATACAAACCGTAAGTGCTCAGTGGCTTATCTTAGGGTTACGAGTGTTGCGCAGACGCGACGCCTTGGGCTTGCGTGGCAAAGCGTAAGCCAGGCCAAAGAGGTGGCGAACTTACGCATCCGAACAGCCAAGCAGATGTGATTCGTATGTCTTGTTTGCTGTTTCTACCAGATCAAAGTACATGTAATTGATTGTTCTCGTTCGCTCGCTCGTCACTGAGTCTGAGTCATTATCTGGGATGACGTCACTCGTCGGACGAGCAGAAACTCCAGTATATTTATGTATTTTTATTCATGATTGAAAAATAACAGACCAGCAACTAGTGATGTTTCTTTGTTGAAAGTAAAAGTATCACGCGTCCTTTCACGTGACGAGAATACCCCTCGACGTTATCCTCTCGTAAAGCCTCAGATAAAGAAGTTACCACCGCGTTACTGGCCCTTCTCGATGACGGCATCAATGAATCGTTTGGGACCGCTGGAATCCGTGAGCTCGGCACTGATGGTGAGATAGTGCTGACTGAAGATGCCCCAGAGCCTTTTGTCGTTGGCGTTGGCAGAGTTGGGGCGGGGGTAGTAAGGGTCATTGCACCAGAAACTCTCGACGAGCCTTTTCAAGCCCACGTTGTCGTGCGTGAACTTTTTGCACAGGTTGAAATCAAGAAGCCACACCGAAATGGTATGATGCTTGTAGTCTTGGCGGTACAGGCGACTGGCGTTGTACGCATTACATGCCGAAAGGTCGGCAAAGGTTGGCTTACCGACGAGAGCAGGCGAGCTTCCGAGCACGAACTCGACGTCGTCACCGTCGACTCCGGCCCGCCAGTGAAGCAAGGCCAGAGCCTGCGCCAGTGTCTTGGCGAATGTAGTCGTGTCAAGGTGCAGGCGCTCCATCTCGTCGACGTGAAGCGGGAAATTAGCAAGTCGGATGCTCTCCGGATGAGCCTTGCGCGTGTCGTTCCGCCTGCCGAGATAGAGTCGAACAAGGCAGTCCTTGTTCTCGGGCCTGCCGAGGAAATCGTGCTTGATGTCTTGGATCTCTTTTGGGCACAGTGTGTCCACGATGGCTTCTCTGACCACGAGAGGCACTGGAAAGATACGCGTGGAAAGAAGCCCGTAGTTGCGGATTTTGGCGCCTTGGGGGAAATCGGATGCGTGATGCTTCCAGAAGTCGCTGGATGGGTCAACCCACGATGCCACGCCGGGAATGTGAATATTGGCCTCGAGTGGTGGGATAGACGCGAATGCCTCAAGGACGGCCTGGTGCATCATGAGATCGTTGTACAGCTCCTCCACGTTGGCTTCCGAGTTGGAGAGCTTGATCACATCCGAGGTACCGGTCAGACTGTAGACAGTCCCGCATTGTCCTTGCCCGACGCTCTTGTACGAGCGAAGAGCAGCCTCATCACGTGCTCGCTGGAACTCTTGGGCGAGGGATGACTCCGTAGAGATGGCAGACTTGGTGGACAGCATGCGCGAAAGAATAGTCTCGGGCAATGCCATCTTTTGCTCTTGGTCGCCAAAGACGTAGTAGCCCACTCTGGCGCCAAAGGTCCCGGTGACCACAGAGTCTTCTGAGACATTTTTAATGCGCCGATTCATGGTGATGGCTG
Source organism: Tympanopsis confertula (assembly GCA_026745395.1). NCBI lineage: Eukaryota > Fungi > Ascomycota > Sordariomycetes > Coronophorales > Scortechiniaceae > Tympanopsis > Tympanopsis confertula. Next base: position 14,144 of record JAOYNU010082820.1, on the reverse strand, counting down.
GTGAGGTTGGAGAATATGATGGAAGTGGTAAAGCGAAAGTGGTAAAGTGATAGTGGTAAAGTGAAAGGTAAAGTGATAGTGGTAAAGTGAAAGGTAAAGTGATAGTGGTAAAGTGAAAGGTAAAGTGAAAGTGGTAAAAGTGAGTGGCAGCCTGGTTATATAGCCTGAATATCTCAACAAGCAGTGAATCACGGACCTTGCTCCTTCCGTTTGGTACCCGAAACTCTATAATAGCCGACCAACTATAACTACATGATATAGGTGTTGGAGTGGAAAACAGAAGCAGGGGACTTTGAGGAGGCACTTCCTACGGCATATGCTGTACTCCGTACAAGGTTTCGGCAATATCCAAAGTTAAGAGATATGTAACTTGGGAGAGATGAATGAGAAATCCATCACGACATGCCAACACCTGGGTCTGCTTGACGAGGCCACAACGAGATGTGGTCCAATCTTTACCAACCATGCCTAAACGGGGTGTATGGGTGGTCCCCCAGTTTCACTCTGTTGGTTGGCATCTCGCGGGCTTGTTTCACCCTGTGACGGTGTTGGCATCTCGCGGGCTTGTTTGCCTATCTTGTCTTGGCCGTCTCCAGCACACCTGGCTTCCTCGCCGTGACCTGCACATAGTGCATGTGGTCGCCTATATAAAGAAAAGGGATCAAAAGACCAGCCATCATGCTCGGGTACCGCTTGTGCCTGCCCGCCAGCCACGCAAGAGTGCCCGGTATCAGGGCCATGAGGAAGAACAGCAGCGCAAACGGGCGCACGTTGGCGGTAATGTCGCGCACCTGCACGTCCACGAATCCGGCCTGCTCAAAGGTGCGCTTCCACACGCCGGGCGGCCGGTCGCGCGCCATGCCGGACGCGGCGTAAATGTCCTCCATCAGCCTTGCGCCGAACTTGATGTGCGGGAACGTGTACTCGTACTCGCAGTGCGCCGTGCGCCCTCCCGGCCTGGTGACCCTGAACATCTCCGAGACCACCTTGGGGAGGTCGACGGCGTGCACCAGGGTCTCGACGGTGTAGACGCCGTCGACGCTGCCGGGCGCGACCACGCCGAGGTCGTGGTAGTCGCCCTGCTCGACCGTGACGCTGCCTCTGGGGATGCTGCCGTCGTGCTCGGCGGCGGCGATGTATCGTTTGCAGAGCTCGAGGTGGTGCGGCGTGAGGTCCAGCCCGCGCACGCGGTACCCGACGGCGGGCGACGCCATGGTGCGGGCGACGTGGCCGGCGCCGCAGCCGAGGTCAAGCACGCGCGACCCGGGCGGCAGCGCGAGCAGCGAGGCCAGCGACATCTCCATCGCGCGCAGCGCGGGCGTGATGGGGAACGGCCAGACCAGGGACCATATTGTGGGCGAGTAATATCCAAAGTGGCGCGTGTCGCCGAGCACGAATCGGTAGCCGAGCCTGGACTCGCGGGATTGGTAGCACTTGATGATGGTGTTCAAGGTTGCCGTCCTCGACGACTCGGAGGACGAGGCGGCCATTATTGTTGAAACGGAGTGAGAAAGTTGTGTCTGGTACGTGGATGCAGAGCTGCGAAAAGGGAGGCCGGGTTCCTGCGTGACTTTGGTCCGCCCTGTGCCGCAAGACTGCTTGCAGGAGTCGGGAGAGGGAGAGAGAGAGCGAGAGAGAGAGCGAGAGAGAGAGAGAGAGAGAGAGAGAGAGAGAGAGAGATAGCGTCAGCAACAGCACGCACAGAGACGAACTCAAAGATCTGCTTGCTGTGCAGTGAGTCAGACGACCAGATGGAGAAGCTCTGGAGGAAACTTAAAGTTTATTAGCGTTCGATACCATCTGATATCATGTTATCCATTCTTTGGCGTATCCAGCACCGCTTCAGTGCGAAGCGTCCTCGAGGTTTCCCTTCAATGCTCTCCCCCCTCTCTCGCAATATAGTATCTACATAGCCCTATATATTCGTATACTTGTTAACCTACCTGGCAGCCATCATGCGCTTGTTCCTCTGTTATTGGTGGCCGCCCTGAACCAGCCTGAACGCCTCAATCAACTCGTCCGCACCATCGGTCCACGCACTGCTCCTCGCCGCCACGATTTTACCCAGCGTCTCCTGGCTGATGGCCATTGCTGCGTCCACCGGCTTGACCTGGTCCGATCCGAGGAGCGACACCGAGAGCAAGCCAAGATACGAGTGGTAAATGTCGGGCGGGTCGCCCTCGACCTTGGCAAAACCACCCGCCATCTGATGCTGCATGACCGAGAGAAGGAACGCGCGAGCGGCGTCGACGTTGATAAGCTCTACGAAACGAATCATCTATCGCATAAAAAACCAAATCAAGATGCAATGTATATATATAAAAAATTAGCAAAAGGGGCACCGTTGTCCGGGACAAGAGTCCATGCACAGCACATACGTCGAGCGTGCCGGACGCCCACCACGTGTAGCACGAGTCTGCTACCTTGTTGAACCGGCCATTAAACGCCGTCAGGGGGGGCGGCATCGTGTCGGGCCGATAAGCCTCGGCCCTGTCATGGGCGGCCGCCCTGGCGGGATCGAATTGCCGATACGACAGCCACCGCAGCAGCTGCGCACTGCCGAACACGGCTCCAAGTGTGCCGGCTGTTTGCTCGAAATCCGCAATCACATCATAGTCTGGAGCGGGGATGCCATCGGGGGACCGGCTCAGCAATGCCATTGTTGCAATGGCGCAATACCCGTACCCTCCTGCCCTGGTCAGTATTAGGGGCGGAGAGAGAGAGAGAGAGAGAGAGAAACGTACCGTGGGCTTCGTGGCTCGCATCCTCGGCTATGCCGCCTTCGTATGTCTGCGCACTGACAATAAACTCCTTCAATGCCTGGACATTGATGTCGTCCTCCCCGTCGCGGCCTCTTCGCAGCATCCACCGCACGCCGGCCGCCATGTATGCGTACCGCATGTCCCTGCTGCCGTGGATGTTGCCCTCCCCGTCAATGTGCTCGCCGAAGCTGCCGTCGTCGCGTTGCAACCTTCGGAACCATTGCATTGTCGCTCTGCCGTCAACGCCGCCAAAGGCACCGGTACCTGGCGGCGGCTTCTGCTGCCGCTGCTGCTGCTGTAGCTGCTCCGTATCCTGGCGCACATCCGCCATGGGCAGCCGGTCGGGAGTCGCTATAGCAAGAAGAAGCAGGCAGAAAAAAGTTGCTGCCAGGTTCGGCCCGCAAGCGGCCCGGATGCCGGCCGGGTCTCCCACACGACCTGGAGGGAGCATCATGCTCGGGTCGCCGTAGAACCCACCGTCGGGGTGCTGGAGCGATAGGACCCATTCCCTGACGCATTCGAGCTCATCCTGGCGGATGATATAATCCGCCTCGTTGTGTGAGAGTATGTCGAGAGCCGAAACGATAAAGAAGCCCAGAGTGGTGCGGATGCAGTCCTGCGATGTGTAGGCCGTCGGAAGAAACGTTCGGAGACAGCGAAGCCAATATCGGATGTGGCGGCCTTTCTCCAGCACGAGACCTGCAGGCGGATCGGGGTCGCCCATGACGATAAAATGGCATGACTTGGTGGGTTTGGTTGTGATTGTTGTGATTGTTGTGGTGATGTGATGCGAGCACACATCACCCCGCTTACGTCAGAGCACCTGGAGATATCTTTTCTCTCCTTCCGTCTCCCGTCCTTCTCTCCTTCCATCTCTCCTCCCGTCCTTCTCTCCTTCCCTCATTCTCCCCTTCCTTTTTTTCTCCTTATTTTCTCCTTCTCTCTCCTCCTTTTCTCTCCTCCCCCTCGCAATAGCCATGGCCACAAAGCCCGCCCTTCATGATATCGACCCCCGCATCGCTGACGCCTGGAACTTTGACGAATGGCGCGAGCTCTTGTCGGAAACAAACCGTTCCATCAAGCTGCCAGGCCAGGCCGATAACCATACCTATCAGGTTTATATAACCCCCCTCCATATCAGAAATGCCGTGGGCCTAACTTTTCCAGATCCTCCACTCCATAGCCCAGAGCAAGATTGCTGCCACTGCTGCCCACAAGTATGCCCCCGTCGATCTGCTCCACGCCTTTTTCGCCAAGGGCTCCAGCCTCACTCCTCTGCAACTGCGTCTGCTCGACTGGGGCTGCCATGACCTGCTTGATGACTGGTCGGCTACGCTCGGTGCCCTGCGCTTGGCAAACGCCAGGAGATCCGCCAAGGCTGCCGGCAAGGATGTAGCAAAGCTTGAAGCATCCCACAACTTCATTGCCGAGTGTCTGTCCACGTGCTTGCTCCACTGGGACCTCGACTCGGCCTCCAAGCTCGCGCTCCTCGGCATGGCCACCTTTGCTGATGCCCGGAACCGAGTCTATCAGTTCTGGAGGATCTCAACTCTTTACCTATACAGTGTGAGTCGGTTCCATCATCCCCACCATCTCTACCCTCATCTTTGTTCTGTCTATCCGTCTATATATCCATCTCCGCTCATATTGAATTATCTCTCTCTCTCCCCCCCAAGACGAGTACGGTGCATGCCATTTCTGATCAAAATCGGACAATGTTCAATCTGCTCGCAGTCAAAATGTGCGAAAAGCTCTGGGAGGAATCCCGCAACCCGCAAGCCCCTCCTCTGAACCAACAAGAACTGCTTCTTCTCCTTCATGTCGTTGATCGCTTCACCCGCACTCACCCGATCCGAGGAGACGTGCTCGAGAAGTGGCAAACTGTCCCTGATCTTGCCACCCAGCGCCACCTCTTCATGGCCATGACCGAACCGCCTCTGGACTCATGGAGGTCTCCGTCACAACTGTTCGACATGATCAACGAAGCCATGCAGGACGCAGAAAAAGCAAATGCGGTGACTGCGGACCCGGCACCAGCCACTGCTCAAGCACCCCTCACGTTTCGCGCCTGCGACTGGTCTGTGTGGAAGCGCTGGATCGCCTCCGCCAAGGAGATCCGCCATCAACGCACAACCGCCCCGACTCAAATCATGGCCGTCCTGCACACTCACCTCGACGCCCCGAATCTCCTACCGTTTTACCGCAGAACCTTAAATCAGGCTTCCCTCGAGGCTGCCTTTGAGCTTTTACCATCCGGTCAAGACGCCATCAAGTCGGACGCGCTAAAGTCGTACATTGACCGATACGGAACTCATCTGTCTTGTTTTGACGACCTCAGGCCCTACCTGATGCGTCTGAGCTCCAACAATCTGGCTGAGATCCTTAATTGGATCAATCAACAGGCCGATTCCAGGCGTCAGGCCGGCACACCCGGTGATCTGGACGCCCAAGCCATTCTCAAAGTCCTCGTATTAAAGATACGCTACCTGGCGCTCACCTTTCCCGCCACAAGTAGTGCCGGGGGGGGCGATAACCTCGAGGCTCTGGCGACCGACGCCTCCCTCATACACAGAAACCACTTTATCCAACGAGCGCCCTCGGGCGCTCGTTGGGCCATGGCAGATGCTGTCCTGGTAAGGGCGCTCTGCCTTGTTCGTCTCCAAGACATTCGCCATGTCGTGCAAGCTGCCCTGGTCCTGGAAGGCCAGCTCCAGTACCAAAAAGACGAACAGAACGGCACTCTCTTGCTTGTTCTTTTAAAGATCCACCTCTTGCTCGGCAATGCCCCCAGAGCCTGGGAGCTTTGGAAAGACCTCCAGGTCAGGCGGACCACAATCGACTCCCTGGGCCTGGTCTTTTTTGACCGCTTGTCCACCGTCAGCCCTGCGATAATGCTGAAGGAACAAGTTGTCCATGAACTTCAGGGTCACTACAAGACGGCACTCAAGACGCGCATGCACGACATGATCAACGCCGCCTTCACATCACAAAACTACATGAGCATTCTTGGCATCGCCGACCACATGAACGGCATCTGGTACGGTTTCGGCCGAGTCATGGCAACGGTGGAAATCTCCAAGGCGGCCCGAGCACTCGGCAGAAAGGATGTTGCTGCCAATGTGCCAAGGCTGGATTTCCCGGATTCCCACCAGATCCACGCAACCCCTGACCTCGGGTCGTTTCCCACTTGGGAGGCGGCGGGCTCGGAGCCACCAGTCGATGTACTGCTGTCACTTGGGCCTAGACCATCGGTGCGTTCCCCCCTATGCGCAAGTTCACTTCCTGGATGCTGACAACCACGCACAGAGTCCCAGGGCCCACCTGGATCTGCTGGTTGAGAAATTCTTTGATGTCCTAAACGCCACCTCCAAGCCTCCCTCGACCTACAAGGCGTCTGCAAGCGGCGCGGCCGAGTTGGCTTCGGTGGTCGAGTCTCTTGAGCAGATCGGCAACTCGATTGACCACTTTGTTCATCAGGATGTGGCTTCCCACGCCGCGCTCGCGGACTCGGAGCGTGCCTTTTTCCAGATAATTCAGCTTTTGTGTATCATTGTGCCACAAGCTACTGCGACCCAGGCTGCCATTACCAATACCAATACCAACTCCAACTCCATCCGCTTCCTCTCTCAATTCGTAGCTGCCGTTGTCTCCGCAACCCAAGACTTGGCTCTGCTTGATATCGCACATGATGTCGACCTGTCCCCCATCGCAGCGACCATACAGACGCTTCGCTCCTTGCCTCGGCTTGGTGTCTTCCGCGAAGCCCTCAACGCCGCCCAGGTCGCCGGCGCCTTTATCGAGACAATTATTCGGAGGGATACTGAGTTTGCCAAGAAGCCGCATGGAAAGGAGATGCTCGTCCACGCGCGTGCGCTGAGGGAGATCAGCGCCGACAGGGCAAAGCTCGTGCTGTCGGATGCAGCCAAGAGGGTTAATGAGCCGGAGGCCGTAGCGCAGGTGCAAAAGTGGGTCGGCAATGGGTTTGGGCTTGATATGATAGCAAAGACGTTGGTAGAAGGGTGGAAGAAGAACCTGAAGAGCTGGCAGGATATCAAGTGGGAGCAGTGAAGTCTACCGAGATTAAGAATGCAATCTTTGAAGTAATTTGACAACCGTTTTTATAAAAGATGGATATTATTTCTTATTCTTTATATTAGTTATAACGGTCTACGTAAGAGGTGAACCTTTTTACGTATAATAAGATTATATTCTAAACTGTGGGAATTTTAAAGCTTTCGTTAGGGTAATATAGGGTTATACGTAAAACTTTTACCTTAATATTACGAATATTAATTTTTACTTACTTAATTAATTCTATAAAACTCTTTAATCGTAGTAGATATCTACCTAGGAGACCTATTATAACTATTAGTAAAGCTTAGCTATTACTAGCTATCCCTAATTAATACTATAGTATCCTCTTAGGCTATTTTTTACCTACGATATCCTTATATTCCCTTTTAGAATTAGTTTTTAATATAATATCGTAAAGCTATTCTAATATATTTACCTTCTATACTCCCCGATACTAACCTATTATCTAATCCCCCCCCTTCCCTAGAAATACCTCGTACCGTACCTCTAGGGGTAACTATTATCTCCCCTTCCGGGTAATTATTCTTTTCCTAGAAGTACTTTAATTACCGTTTCTATATTTAGGTATTTTATAAAAGTTTTAAAACCTTTTATTCTTAGGCATTTTATTAATTTATCTATTATTTATTTTATTCTTAGTATAAATTTAATTATAATATATTAATCTACTACTTCTTATTTAATAAAATAGTAGTACTTATATACGTAGATAATTCGGTTTATAATTTCCGGATTCGAGGCTATTTTTATAACTAATTTACTATTAGTATATATATAAATAGGTTTCCCCTTTAGAGATAACCCTATCCCTAAGTTATCTAGAAAATTTCGTATTTATACTATCTCGTAACTAATAGAAGATAGTACTATATATTCTACTTCGCTAGTCGATATAGTAATTATTTTCTATTTCCTAGCGGCCTAATTAATAGCTCTTCTAATTATTATTACGACTTATCCGCTCGTATTTCTTAAATCTAATACTCTAAAATTAATATCGTAGTATTTATATAGCCCTAGATTATTATCGATATAATTAAATTCTAGGCTATAAGTAATACTTAGATATTTCGATTCTTTTCTATATTCTAATATAGTTTTTACGTACTTAAGATAATCCTTCTTAGGCTATTTTATATTTCTAATTAAGACATTTATATTATATATAAGATTATCGTGCAAATGGATCCTGCACGTGGAATCTTTCTACAGTACCGTAGATTATAAACCCCTTATTATTCTATTCTCACGTTCTAGAGAGCGTGGAATCTATCTTCTTAAATATATAAATAATTAAAGATTAATATAGTTTATATAACGTAAGCTTTATTATTATATAATATTATTTAGTAATCGGTAGTAAGCCTAATCTACTTATATGAGATTTAGTGGAGATAACTGCAGCTGGTTAGGGCCTAGATATTACTAAACCCTACCGCTAGATAGATCGTATTATAGTTACTTAATTAAATCTATCGTAAAACTCTTTAATTATAGTAGATATCTATCTAGGAGGCCTACTATAGATATAGTATTAAACCTAGGTATTACTAACTAACTCTTAAATATATAAAATATCTACTTAGCCGTACTTATATCCTTATACTCTTTTTCGGAATTAACTTCCGATATAGTATTATAAAGCTATTTCCGAATAATTTCGTTATTTCTTATCGTATATATATACTAAATCGTCCGGTTTATCTATACTTTTAAATAAATAAATCCTAATATAGCGATTTTAAAAGTAATTACTTTATATAGGTAACTATATTACGGTTTTTATTTTTAGGTATTTTATTAATATTTTAATAGCCTCTCTACTTAGGTATTTCGTTAAATTATCTACTATCTACTCCGTTTTTAAAGTAAATTTAATTACTAAGTACTAATCCGCTATTTCCTATTTAATAAAATAGTAATACTTATATATATAAGTAATATAATTAACTATTTCTAGATTCGAGGCTATTTTTATAGCTATTTTACTATTAGTATATATATAAATAGGCTTCTTTTTTAAAGATAACCCTATTCCTAGGTTATTTAAAAAATTTCGAATTTAAATTAGCTCGTAGCCGATAAATAATAGCGCTACGTATTTAGTTTTACTAGTTAATATAGTAATAATTTTTTACTTCTTAGTAGCTTAGTTAATAGTACTTTTAGCTATTATTATAATTTATCTACTTATATTCTTCGAATCTAGTACCCTAAAATTTATATTATAGTATCCGTATAAACCGAGATTATTATTAATATAATCGAAATCTAGGCTATAAGTAATACCTAAATACTTTAATCCTATACTATATTTTAGTATTACTTTAATATACGTTAAGTAATCTACTTTTAGTTATTTTATACCTCTAATTAGAATATTTAAATTATACGCGATATCTAGCTTAATTATATTAGTAGTATACTACTTCTTCGGCGTATTTATACGGTATTTCTATAGTATTATAAAGTATACGTAGCTCGTAATTAAATAGAAGTTTCGCCGGGGTTTATCTTATTATTAAATACTTAGACGTATTATATATAACCTAGGCTAGTAGTAGCTAGTTATCCTAGTTATCTTAGTACTTTAAATAGTAATTTCTAAAATACTATTCTAAGATTTAGTTTTACCTCTCTATTTACTTATTAGTCTAGGGGTAAAAGCTAATACTTAACTTTCTTTTAATAAATAAAAAGTCGTAAAAACTAGATTACTATTTACTTATAAATACCGAACCTCTATCCGATATTATTTTTATCGGTAGCCTATAAGATTAGAAGATTCTATTTAAAAATAACTATATTAAATCTATATTATAAATATATTTTAAATAAGGGATATACTTAATTTATTTTATAAATCTATTTATAACTACTAAAATCGAATTATAGTACTTACTTCTTTTAGAGGATAATAAAGGTAAGTCTATAATAAAATTAATAATAATCTCTTACTATAGGCCTTAAAGAATAAGTAAAGGTTTAAGTAAATTATATAATTTCTTTAGTAAAGGCTTAGATACCTAATATATACTATAAATACGTACTTATTACTTAATATTTTTATTAATACTAGGCTAGAAAAATATACTTTTAATACGAGCTACTATTCTAAATATATTTTAGTACTTAATATATAAGTTATTATAATATAAGTATAATACTTCGGCTTTTAGATTATTTAAAGTATATACTTTACTATTCCGATAGAGTAGACTATACTCTTTAAACTAAATAGTCGATCTAGCTCTCCTAGATACGTTTTTAATATAAGATATTTTAGACTATCTCTATTCGGTAATAAAAATATCTTTTTAATACGCTTTACGGAGTATATCTTTAAATATAGTATTTTTAATAAAGTCTAATTATAAATTTAAATTAAAGAGTATAATATATACTACTTTACCGTCCTTTTTAAAAATAGGGTTAGCTATTTCCTCTTTATTAATAATAGAAGATATTATAAATTATTTTCCCTAGTAGTAAGAAAACCTAAAGTATATACTTAAATTATTATACTATTACTTAAATATCCTATTACTAGCCTCGAAGGTCCTATCTCCTTAAGCTAGATATAGAGGTATTAACTTAAAGGGTTTATAATATATTACTAGAATATTAGTTTTAATTTAAGGGGAGTATCCTATAATAGGGTAATATTTAATAAAACTATTTAGTACTACTACTACGTATTTAGCGTACTTCTATAGTATAATATCTTTATTTATAAAATATAATTAAAACTAAAGTACGATAGCCTATCTTACTTCTTTTCTCTCTATAGGGTTATTAAAATCTAGCCTTCGCGATAGAAGATCTACTAGGTTCTTCTACTTTAGAAAGTAAATAATCGTAAAATTAAAAAGAGTTAGGTATACTATTACCTATTTTAAAAATAATTAGGGTTTTAATAGTAAATACTTAATATTTAGATAATCTATTCTTATATCCGTAAGTACTAAAATATATATAAAGTAGTACCTCTAAATCTTATAACTCTCGTAGATAATTAGAAGCTCTATATCTAGGGTATCGTAGCGTAATTTAGTATTCTTAAGCTTCTTTAATATAAAGGCTATAAAGGCCTACGCCCCTATAGGCTACTTCTAGCTAAAAATAGCTCTAATTATAAAGTCTAAAGTATCGGTCTTAATATAAATAGGGTATTTAAGCCGGAAGTAGGCTAGTATATTAGCTTCTATAAAAGCTTTTTTTAGTTCTTCTACTACTTACCGGCTTTTATCCCTTATATTTAGGGGTCTTATACGGAGCTATTTTCTTTAAATCTTCTTCTATTAAGCTATAAAAAGCTTCTTATATATAGTTACGGTATTATCCTAGTATATTAGGTTATTTAAAAGGACTATAATTCTATTATAGTTCTTAATAAACCGTCTATAATAACCGGTTAATTTAATAAATAATATAATATTTTATACTAATTAAAGCTTAGGCTAATCGAGTATCTCCTTAACTCTTATAAGATCTATACTAATTCCCCTAATACTTACGACCTAATTAAAATAGCCTACTTCGTTAGTCTCGAACTTATACTTTTTAGGGTTCTTATAAAAACTAGTATCTCGAAAGGCTTTAATAATTATTTTAATATAGTTAATATATTCTTCTAGTATATTATTATAAATAAGTATATTATCTATATATATAATATAATAAGTATTTATAAAATCCTTTAGGATATTTTCTACGTAATTTTAGAATATACTAGGTATATTTATAAGTCTAAATAGTATTACTATATATTTAAAATATCTATATCGATATTTTTATACTATCTTCTACTTATCGCCTTTACGAATATATATCTTATAATATATATTCTTAAAATCTAGTTTCGAGAAGATTTTAGCTTTTAATAGGCGTTTAAGGATATTATTAATTAATAGAAGAGGTATACGATCTTTCTTCGTAATAGTATTAAATTTATAGTAATCTATATAGAGCTATAAGGTATTTCCTTTTTTTAGTATAAAAAGAACTAAAGTTTTTAGAAGACTATTACTTCTATAAATTTATCTTAAATCTAGAACTTATTCTATATAATTTTTAAGGGTTTTTAACTTTTTCTTATATAGTAGGTAGATAAAAGCGTACTTAAGGGGTAAGCCTTCTAAGTTAATTATATAGGTTTTTCTACTTAGTAGGGGTAATTAATTTATAGCCTCTATATTTAGGAATTTCTCTTCTTTATTAGTCTACTAACTAGGGTACTCTTATAATATAATTATAATATTTTTATTTTTATTATAATTAAATATATAAGTAAATTTAGTTATTATATTCTATAAATACTCTAATAATATATTAATTACCTAATATACTACTATACTTAGAGGGTTTTACCTCTATATAAGGGTAATAATAAGAGGCTTTTTTAAAAGTAACTTTATATATTATAGGTATATATAAGCTATTACGGTATTTTTAGTATATTATATCTCCTCTAAAGTAGAGATTAACTTAATATTATCTTATCTTTTTTTTAAAAAGTAATAATACTACTAGCCTATCGAGAAACGGATATTAGGGTCTACTTTTATTAACTAATCTAGCTTTATTACTATCTAGTACTTAGGATCGTAGATCTTTATAATAATTATATTATAACTAAAAATCTAGGTTTTTCCTTCTAAATTTATAATTTTTATAATAGTAGTTATTCTTCTTCTTATTTTTATATCTTTTTAAACTATTAAGGTATTAATTATATCTCTTATAAAGGTAAATATAGCCCTATTTTTCTTCTTCTACTAAGTTTTATTAATTATAGCTTATAGTTTAGCCTTTATATCTAGAAGAATATTTATATCTTCTTATTAATATCCTATTTTTATAATAATAGGTATAATAAGTCCTTTTTTTATAAGGATAAATTATTAGGTTTTATCCTAAAGTCTAGTTCTAGTTATTAGTACTCTATTATTATCTAATATTTCTTATATAGCTATTTCGGCTAGAAGAAAAAGTAGGCTATAGTTTTTAGTCGTATAGGACTTTCTACTATACTAAGTATAGTTTAAGGCTATATATTAGGGTCTTATATAACTTATAAGCTTATACTTATAATATTTAAGTATAGAAGAATTTTTCTTTACTTTATACCCCTAAAGTATATTTATAATATAATTAAAGTAAAGTTATTTATTAATTATATTATTTTTCTAGACTTCTAAGAAATTTATAGATAAGTTTTTTAGTATATTATAAAGTCTCTAAATACCTCTATATTTTAAATCCCTATTATAATTATTCTTTCGCCTTTTATTTTTTAAATAGTAGGTCTATTATAAGGGTTTTTCCTTAGCTAAGGCGAAGTTTTTTAATTCTTAAAGGGTAAAGGGAGTAGAACTAGCCCTAAAAATAATAATTTTTTTACTTTTTTTATTAGTAGTATAGTAGATAATAAATACTTAAAAAGGTTTAAAAAACTTTTATAGAATTTCGGCTTTAATTCTTAAAATATTATAAATTAGAATAATTAATAATTTATATTATTATTACTACTAATTTATTAATACTATTATAATATTTCTATTATATAAGTAAAATAATATTAATTTTAAGTCTAAAAATCCTAAGAAATTATTTAAAATAACCCTAAATATCTAGTTATTATAAGTATTAGCGATATATATAGTCTAATAAGTTCTAATTTATTTCCTAAAATTAATTTATTTTAGTATTACTTTCTCGATATCGTTTTTAATTTTATATAAATATATAATATAATATAACTATTATAAGAAAGTATTTTTATTCTCCTCTAAGTTTTTTTTAAATTTAAAAAGTAAATTTATTTATAGAATTATTATATAAATTTTATTAAATATTTAAAACTTATCTTCTTTTTTCTAAGCTATTTATATAATATATATATTTTAATTTACCTTTTTTTAGATTTTAGGCTAGGTAAATAAATTAAAAACTATAATACTATTACTTAGTTAATATTAATATTCTTCTATTATTATTATAATATATTTATAATATTATTCTTTAACTATTTCTTTTAAAATTACTAGTAAATTTAGAAAAAGAGGAGAAAAAGGAAGGGGTTTATAGAGTATAATAACTAATTTAATTTTTTCTTAGATAAAAGAACCTCTATTTTATTCTACTTATTATTTTCTTTTTTCTTTATTTTATAAAGTAACTAAATAGCTACGAGTAGTAATTATTTTAATTTATTATATATAATATATACTTAAATACCGGGTTATTATATATAAAGTATAATCGGTTATATAACTTATAATTATA
>JAOYNU010082709.1:0-55045 GCA_026745395.1 Tympanopsis confertula | reverse complement strand
GCTGTTTCGATCACCAGTCTTGCGTTCTCCATTGTAGATCTCTTGCAAACGAGGATCAATGGGCTTCTGCGGACGTCCACCTTGCGCACCAGTCGGGGCAGAGCCACTCGGCACTGCAGGAACACCTCCGGCTGCACCAGATGCAATTCCAGCCGAAGCTTCAGCTTGAGCTGCACCGGCAGCTGCTGCGGCTGCGGCCGCGGCAGCAGCAGCTCCTTCCAGAGGCTTAATGTATTCACTCTCATCAGCGGCACCCTCGAGGTAGGTGATCAACTCCAACCGCTCGACGAAGACAAGATTCTGTACTGTCTCCTCCTTGCCAGCTTCTTGTGGCTGTTTCTGTTTGAGGGCTTCGTTGATTTCTTGCGCGGAGGCGATGTACTCTGGAATCGCGACATCTTTCTTCTGCCACGCGAAGAAGATACTGCGCAGATCGACCGCGGAGTTCGAAGCAGCGGAGACGAATCGGGTAGGGGTGTTTAAGGCGAGGGTTTGAGGAGATGGCTGCGAGAAGTAAAGATGGGTGGCTTCGGCCAGGTTCTCTGTCGCATGTTGGTCAGAGAGCTCCGCTGAGGTTGATGGCGTTGGGAGTGTGCCCGCCGCAATGGCACGACGTAGGGCAAGAAGAGGATCTTGCATAGTTGAATCGGCGGCCGCCATGATTGAAGCCGTGTAGCAGACCTTGCGAAGTCTGAGGAAACAATCGGGCGAGCTTGATTTGGGCGGTGGCTGAGGCTGGTTGGATCGTCGCGGGAGACTCTTCGGAACCTAGTTTTTCCGGTCGCGCATCTATAGGATCTCTCGACCAGGACTTGGTGAAAGGAAGATTTGGGAAGAAAGTTATGCCTTTGAAAGAAAATGTAGACACAAATTTAAAGCTCGCTTGTTCCTGTTCACTGCCATTATTCACTAGAGTCATGGCCCATTTCTAAGTCAGATTAGTGAATACAACGCAACCCGGATCCTAGATACCGCCACATCCAACCCCAGGCTCCCAAAAACGCCGTAATGCCAGTGAATATGATCAATGTACCGTAACGGGTGTCATATCCAGTTACACCTCCAGCTGCATGAGCAGGGGAGCTCACCGAGCCTTGCTGGAGGAGTAAAGTACTCAAAGGACCACTGATCACATTTCCAATGCCTCGCCCACCGGCCAGGAGGCCAAATACCAAGCCCGTGTCAATAGAAGGCGACGAGTCTTGTTTGATGCTTGTAATCATCCCGGACCAAGTCGAGCTGAATCCACCGGCAAAGAAGCCATACGACACGGAAAATAGAATTAGCAATGCCATGGCAGCGTGAGACGAGGACTGGCCTGTAGATGCCAAACCCCAAAATAGAAAGACCGATAGAGCAGATCCAACGGATGAGAATAGAAGGATATTGTTGACTGCGAAGCGATCGCAGAGTGCTCCAAGTGCTATACCACCGAAGATGGAAGTTCCACTGAAAAGAGCAATTAGCATAGTGCCTATGGTCTTTGGCAGACCAATAGTCGTAGTTGAGTAGGATGGCAGGTAGGTCGACGGCAGGAAGTATCCAAAGCTCTGGATGATGTTGGCGAGCTGGAGCATCCAGAAACTGCTCAGCTTAAGGAAGCTGAAGTCAAGGCGGCGCGGAGCCGAGGATGGCGATATTGGGATGCGAGGCTTCATGAATGGAAGAGAAAGAATTGTCGTTATAAACTAAGGATGTTCAGTCAGCGATCCCGCCAGATTTCTTTTGATGTGACTAGTCAAGAACCAATAATAGGGTTCGGTCATACCGTAATAACAGTCCAGGCGCGTAGCGTTGTACTCGAGCCAAATCGATCGAGGCTAGCACTCGCAATGAATGGCAAAGCTACACCAGAGACGCTTTTGGCCGCCCACATGATACCCATGGCGAGACCCTTTCTCTCCACAAACCATTGGTCCAGGTAGAGCGAGGAAGGACTGAATAGGAGCCCATTTCCCAGGGCACACATAACGCCTTGCGTTGCCACAAGATGCCAGACAGTTTGGGAGAAAGATGAGAGCAGGGAACCAATGACCGTTATCACTAGGCCTGCTGGAGCACAGTAGACCTGCGAACGAGGGTATCGAGTCAACAATGCAAAAGTGAGCGGCGACATCAGATAAAGAATGCCCTTTTTGTAGATCATTAGGTCCAAATGACTTTGAAGAAAGACTCTTGTTTCATGTAGAAGCTCCGCATACAGTAGAAGTAGTGCCAACAGTGGCCAGGTCTCCCTTGTTTCCCTTGAGGATGTCGTGAGAGGTATAGTATTCTTGAAAAATACCGAATACAGTCGAGAAACCTATGAGCGAGTGAGAAATGATAGACTTGAATTCATAACTTCTAGAGGGGTTTACCCCAAACAGGCAGTTGAATGAGACAACAAGATGCCAGCATCAACCAAGCTGCCTTGCCACTATCAGCAGGAGCGAGAGTAGTTTGTTCAACCTCTCGTGACGATCGAAATGAACTGATAGATCGACGAGAATTTAGCTCTCCTAGAGGGATACTTTCATTGTTGGAGGCACTCATTGTGGCAGATGTGTTCGTAGTTGAGGCAAATGGGGCGTTGAGTCATGTATCTGGACGGAGCCCTGCTGGCACAAGATTGTGCCAAAAAGCAATACCAACGCGAGGTAGAATTCGCAGAATGAAGAGAGTAGCAGGAGCTGTCGCTACTTGCTTATCGGCGAGCGTGAGTTTGCAAATTCTAATTTGAATCTCGGATTCTGGGGTAGGATAGGAAAGTCATAGACCCCACTCGGCCATGACAGTCTACCCTCGGATGCCGGACCAAATGAATATCCGCCCGCAACTTAAACGACAGAGAATTGGGAGACTTGATAACGAAGTCCTTTCGTCCTTTAAGTCTGGAAATACGGGGTCGATGATAAGCCGAGTCGGGATTTGTGGGAAGGGCTGCACTTATTCACAGCAGCCGGTCAGTCTTCACAGATGAGCAGAGGCATTAAAGACATCCATAGTTTCCCAGGGCGCTGAAAACCTCATAGAATAGCAATCCTAGCTCCAATGAACCATTCGAAACAATGATAATCCACCTTCCATCTATGAAAATCAGATCTATTAGGCATGAATTTCATCGTGGATAAAGCAGAACACATCGCGAGAGAACTGCAAGAAATCAAGCATAAATTCCAGGCTGTAGATAGGCCTCGCTAGCGTAAGCAAATGTTTCCCCCATGTTTTCATTTCTTCATGTCGCTGATGTCAATCGTATCTCAAAAATGCATCTCTCGTATCATGGCGGGTTATCGAAAGCTGTCAACAACGATAGTCGACCAGTCGACCCATGGACTCGCTTACCATGTCCATTTGGCCGAGAATCGACTATCTCAATGGAGCTCGCTGACCGAAAGAGGGGTTCTCAAGCCAAATATCCATCATGCCAAGAATAACAGCAGTAGAACAGGCCTCTTCACTGGTATTTCCCACGAATCCGACCTTTCCAGTATGACAAGGCGCCATCACAGCCGAGAAGACATTAGGACTCACAATCCGGGAATTGATAAATTGTGCGTCGATAACTGGAGCAGGGCAATACCAAGCATGCCCACGTTCAACGTTCTTCAAGAAGAAAGCCCTCGTGGCATAAGATGACGGCAAGCCATTTATGGCACACCGGGGGAGATCCTCGGTATTGATGCAGACGGTGGCCTTGTATTCTCTTTCCACCTCCCAGTCAAGACCTACTCTGCTGAAGAACTTCTTGATTTTGCTGGGCATGCCACCGGGAAACATGCCGAGGAAGATAGCTTTGCCACCTTTGTGAATGTATTCCAAAAGGCTTTTGCAGAGGTACTCGTTGTCGTTGTTGGTCACTGCTTCGTCAATTACGAGCACTGCTGCCCAGTGATGGTGCTTCAAGGCGCCGTGAGCAGCTGGTGGGTTGGTGACCTGGTAAGGTTGTGTCTGTCGTTCGAGACGCGTCATGAGGGTCGGAAAGACATGGTTGATCCAATTTCCCGAGGAAAGACAGAGTATTAGAACATGGGGCTTTGTGGACGGTTTTGTCATGGTGAAGTGAGGTGCTTGGTACGGAGGCACGAGGCCGGAATCTAGTGAGAAATAAGGGACAGGGTCTTTGGAGGACACAGTTGAAACCACCTGCCAAGTTCCCACAAAAGGGATATGCAATGATCGGTAGATAGAACATGAAGAGGAGGAAGAGGAAGAGAAGGAGGCAGGAGAAGAAGACCAGTCCTCAGATACGAGGGAGAATGGTGAAGTGAAGTGAGAGCTGGACCGGCCAATCCCACCATAACAACGGAAACGCCCTCTAGCTGAACACAGGTGCCTCAGTCCCATAATCGGGATTATAGTTAGTGTTGTTGGCTGATTGATTTGGCTGAAGATTTCTTAAAACACACGGCCCAAAACGCTGGATCCAGTCGTGACGATTGATATAGAAAAGAGCTATGAACTTGCACGAGGCAGCGAGATTGTCGACATCCATAGTCAATTCCAAAAAGCGCAAACGCAGAGAAAGGTAGAAACTTATTAGTTCAGGTCGAATCCTGGTTTGCTTAGGGATCAGCTTGGGTAAAAATAATGACTCGAAGCTTAGATCGAAGGCGTGGGCACAGAACAAAATGATCCATGGATTAATCGTGAGTACCATTAATTTGAGGTACTTTCGATAGATTTGAATATTTACTCAGAGCGTTACGGAAGAAAGTGAGCGTATAATAGTAATGTTCATACAAGCTATCCCATACCCATGGAATGGTAACCATGTCAAAGGAGAGAAGAAATTCGGTAGATAATCTCACAAATCATCAAGATGATCAAAAAAGTCGTGAGGCTCGCAAAATAGAGCAACCACTCAATAAAAAAAAGGTCTGCAATCCATCCGAGTCCTGGTATTTCCGTAGCTGACCTGCCTATCCCGTTCACACGCCGAATACGCCGTTCGGAAAGAAAATAAAAAAAAAGCAAAAACCGGCACACATAGACACAACCCGAAACGCCTTTTGACACCCTTGCGTGGGGTCACCATCAAGTCACACGAGGAAAGTTTTTGGAAGATCGAGTTGTAAGAAACGTAATCCCGCAGGAACCCATCACCTTCAGCGCCTAATTATAGAAGAACAATATGTAGTAGGTACACATCATGACGAGATGGAGGGGATGGATGGCTGAGCCGGTTCTGAAGGAGCATCTGCCATGGAAACATCGTTAGGCACGGCGGGATCGCTCTTAACTTCAGGTGACCTTTTCGCGCTCGGCTCGCCATCTGCACTTGCCGTCGGAGGCCCAGATAATGGAGTCGTGGGCGACATGACTGCAGGAGACATGTTGTTGGCCTGCGACTGAGATTTTTCCGATGTGGGAGTGGCAAGAGTACCTTTCCGACTCAGGTAATCGCCTAAACTGAGTTTCTTGCGAGTTGGAGTCGGAGTCGGGGCACCCGTTGATGGAATTGGATGAGGAGAAGAAGCTTCGGCGTTTGAAGGGGAAGCAACGCTAGCAGTAGAAGCAGGGCTAACAAGAGCATTCTGGAGAGGAACATTGCTCGGGGGTGGCATCGTCACCCGAAGATTCACGCGGTTATTAGGGGTTGTAGATCCCGGGAGAGGCAGATTGTGAGCAACGGTCGATGGCCAAGGCGGCGAGATGACAGGTTTGCTGTTATCTCGAGCTTCGGTCTCTGCGTCAGCAACTGTCACGCTCGGCGAGTCCTCCATCTCGGTATCAGTCGTTGTCGTCGGGCGCGGAGTAGATTTTCGTTCGTCGGCGTCTGCCATTACGGTGTCTGCATTGGCTTGAACAGAAGGCGGAGAACCCGCCCGAGGTGATGACTCGACCCCCGTTACGCTGTCAGAACCGGCCGAAGACAGTTGCTGCCTTGCGGCATCTTCCGAGCGTAAGCGGTCCATGCTGAAGCGTTTCAGAAGGCGGACCGTCAACGGGACGAAACTAGGACGGGGGTGCGAGGGTGTGGTCACCGAATCACCATTATCAGAGTCGGTTTGTGTGGAGGCATCGACGTAGGAGGGACGACTGAGGGAAGAGCGGGCGAAGGGGGTGTTAGACCCAGAGGTCTTGCGAGGGGAGCCTTGCCGACCAGCAGGGGTGTGGCCAGGAGACATGGCGGAAATCGGAGACCTAGTCTGGCTCGCATTGGTGTCAAGCTGAGGTAACTTGCTAGTCCCTCGCTGGGATGGGAAGTATCCTGTCTGCGTAGAACTGGCAAGAGTTGAGGGGGATTGCACCGAAGTACCGCTGACACGCTTCTTCTTTCGCGTAGTTGTGGAGCGCTGATCGTGTTCCAATTGTTGGAATTGCTTCTCAGCATCCGCAATCTTGCGTCGCTCACGTGTAGAGAGTTCAAGAGCAGCTGCAGACCCTGTGGGACTGATGTCGCGACTGGCCTGTCGACCGCGCGTTGAGCCAGACGTCGAGCGACTGTCCGCAGCATTGTCTTCGTCTGCCTGATGCTTTGATGACTCACTCCCTGCTCGGCTGGTTGACGCGCGGCCAGGTTCTAATGGGGACGCACCGACCTTGGGTTTCATGGTCTTTTTGCGCTTGCCATTTGGTTGCTTGGAGCTCGACTCAAGAAGCTTAGGATGGCGTCGACGATCGATGTTTGCAAGAAGGCAGTTCTGCGGGTTATTACATGCACAACCTCCAAAGTTCGCGAGAGTATTGCTGATGCAAACTGCAGCTGCATCCGCGGCGCTGTCACCCGACTCCTGCTTTACAAGTCCATTAGAAGACTCAGAAAGCTGGGCATCGAGATACCACATGATCGTTATCTCAGAGTCCGGAGCAATGTCCTCTTTGGCAACGAAGCAAAAATGGTATTCGACATCGTTGGTGATATAGATCTTCATCGTGACATTGGGGCGACACGATCGACGGCTGTAACGAAGGAGACTACCTTCACCCCGAGCATCGATATATAAGGGGAGATGGGAGCTGAAGAAAACGAAAGGTTCTGGATGCCGTAACTCAGACCAACGATTCCTTGGATCCAGGCAGTAGTCGTCAAAAATACCGACTTTGCCAGTGATTTCACCAACGACGTCGTCTTTCCGCACAGCATCCTGGGTTTTCAGTATCTTCCATGTCGGATGAATACCGCCAATATCCAAAGTCGGATCTGTAATGGTCTCAGTTGTGAGGCTAGGCCAGTGGGAGCGATCCAGGGCCGCATCGGACCGATTAAATATTCCTTCGGCCCTGCGTCCATTTGTAACACGCGCCAATGATTCCGGGTCTTTCACCCATGAGGCAGCGTCACCCACGAGACTAACTTTCACAAACAAATTGCTGTCCATGTCCACATGATTTTCGTCACGGTCGTAAAGATGGAGGAATTCGGGGGAGTAGAGAGGAATTAGGGGCCCTGAGGGTTTGGTAGGGCTCGGCGCGATGGAGGTAGATGAGCGCCGCTTGCGATTTTCGAGTGGGAGGGTAGGGATGCCAGGAATGGCACTTATAGATGCAGAGGAGCGATGTGAAGTCTTGGTCTTTTTCGCCGGCGGTTGATCGCGCGCGCCAGATTCGCTTCGTTGATGACCGAAACCGTTAACATCTCCCTCCTTGATTTTCTTTTTAGGAGCCTTCGCACTGGACCGTTTCTTCCGGTCACCGTCCTCACTATGTTCTCTGTTCCGCCTTTGGCGTTGGCGCTCAGTAGCACGCCTGTTATCCAACGGCCTTGGCTCGCACTCAACGCAATTGTGTACGTCGGGCACTCGCTTGTCCGGGTAATAACAGACAATATGTTGCCACGTCTCGCAGCCTTCGCAAAAGACTGTACTGCCATCATCTTCCTCAAATGCGCAGATGCATTTGATGGTGTAGGGCTCTTCTTCTTCGGGCGCGCCCGAGTCAGAGAGAGCACCGTTGGTGGCGGGAGGAGAACCCGGAGGGGCGGGGACCGGATACGGCTCCGTTGTGGCGTGCGTGATGGCGAGGGAGGAGGTATCTGTCATAGTCCGACAGATTACCCCCTCTCAGGTCACGACAAACTGGAATTATTGAGGGAACAATGCCTTGACCGACCCGTCAGGATTCGACGAGCATGTCAACGATCAAGTCGAATAACTTGCTGGAGAGGCCTTTCTCGAGCAAAGTGAGACGTGAAGGGGTTGGTGGAAGACGACCAAGTTGCAAAATCCTCCTTCTTCACGACGACACGAGAGCACGTCTCTCTAGCGTACAGGGGTGGAGTATACCACAGTCACAATGACTGAGTCGATTCTCGATGGCGAGGATCGCGATTTAGGTGAAGGTGGGAGGGTCGAAAATCCTGACAGAATGCGCTTCTCAACCGTGTCCGGTAGGGTGGCGACGACGGGTAGAGCGGGATCGAAACGTGAATCGTTGAGAAGCGTTAGGGTATAGGAGGCGATTCGAGATTGCACGCTGGCTCGTCGCGATTGTCCAAGAGGCTAGAGAGGGAGGGGGGAGTTGTCTGGGGGACTAGCTAGTCGAGGGCGAAAAGGGTGACAACGGGGTCGCGAGGAGGAGAGGACGACAGCAAGAGAGGTCGAGGTCAGAAGGTCGACGGAGAGCCCGGAGACAAAAGAAATGGGGGGATGGGATCCGGGGGAAGGGAAAGACCAGGCAAGAAAAGGAGGGAAAAAGAGGGTGCGAGGGTGCGAGGGTGAATCGAGTGCTGGTTGAAGGAGGAGAGGCTAGACGGCCTAAGGCAGCGAATGGGCCCCGAAGCAGGAGGGATGAAAGGGGATTAGCGTAGAAGCGTCGCGCGACTGGCCCAGCAAGCCCGAAAACGACTAGCCAGAAAACCGGATGGGCGAGGGTTAGCAGGGACAGGGCCACGGGTACCAGCCCAGACACGCCCAGACAAGGAGGGCCACCTCACACGGGCGCGGCCGCAGGTACTGTCATGTGTGTATTGTCACCGTGGAACGCGCTGGAACGCCTGGACTGGATCCTTCGCGGAGAGTGCGCCCTGCAGCGTACGCCTGGTACTGAGAACGCTAGCCGCAATCGAGTTTAGCGCCGGAAGCTGCTCGTGGGTCACGGGACGCCAGTCACGGGAATGAAGGCGCCCAAAGAAAACCACGGAAGGGGCTGGATCAGTATGGCGGAGGCCGTAGGTAACTCAGATGAGTCCATGGTTGTGTCCTGTAGAGTGAGCATCTGCATGTTAATCGGATATTCAGATCGTATTCAAGATGTATCATCATAGCATTCGGATGATCATCGTAAGCCTGACTCCAGAGAGTACAGGTATGCCGGGAGAAAGACATCCTATATGTCCATGCACGCCCAGCGGCTGTGTCCACTGCAAGCAATAGTTTGCCCGGGTGGTGGGAGATTTTTTTGGCCTCCCGGAACAAAGGGGCTGGTAAAGGACTTGGGCGATCATCCAAGCCTTTCCATAGAAAGGACCCAACTGATGGGGAGAAACAAAAGTAGAAAATGAGGAGAAGAATTCCAGCTGCTTGGTCGTGGACCAGAGTGAAGTAAGGAGAAGAAGTGGCTGGTGAACGTGGTGAACGTGGGTACCAGCAGAACACACGAGGGAATTTTTTTACTGGGGTGATCAAGAAAGAAAATGAGCAGAAGGAAGGAAGGTAGAAATCGGAGTCGTAGGAAGACTTCCGATGTATAGAGCCAAACGCGAAACGAGTAGTGGAGGGAGTGCTCTGGAGGGAAGGGTGATCAGCACGGGGAGACGGGTAGATGGGGCAAGGCCCTGTGATGCCGGCAGGGCATTCATCCCAGGGACGTAGAGAAGCTGGAGTAAGGGAACCACGGAAATGAAAGAAAAGGTGTGACAGGTAGCTATGCCGGAGGGGATCAAGGGGAAAAAGAGCTCTGGCTTGGGGTAAAGGGGGGATGGTTCCAGCAGGCATCCGATAGTATTATTCCAACCCGGTGATTTGCCCTTTTTTCGCCACTATAACAAGTGCGCGAGGAACAGGGCTAATCAAAGCCAACCGTGAGGCGATCAGGTGTGAAGGTAATATTCGAAACTTACTGTACGGCCCGCTCGGGCCACGAACTGACAGGGAACTTGCCTTCCACGCTATTGTCCGATGCCTCCCAATCTACATGGCCGGTCGGTACGGTGTAGACGGGTTTCCTCTGGCTGCCTCTCGGGAACTCGCTCTCAAATGGGAGGGTGGTGTAGGCGGGACTAGGCCTTGTGCCTGCAGGCGCCTAGCAACAGCCAGCGATGTGGGGTCCATGGTGCACTCGTACGCGGCCACCGGTGTTTCGCCATCGACAAAAGATGAGAAGTTGGCAATGGTCCAACGATGACTTGCGGGACGAAATACAAGATGAGCTCAGTATCAATGGTGATGGCGCGAAGAGAGAATGTGGGAGTATATGGGGATCGGGAGGAGGTGGAGCAGAGAGAGTTCATGGCGGGCAGTGAAGGCACATGACAGCACCTGAGCGGCAGTGCATACAACCAACAAAGGAACAAGCCATAACAACTTTGAAAATGTGCTTTAAATCCGCGTCATGCTCACTACTTTCCTACATATAGTCTCCGTCCCATTCAGAATCATCGATCCTAAGACCCTGATATCGACTACATGGCGACACAGGATATTGCCATTTACCAGTATCATAATGATATTTAACAGCTTTGATAGGTACAACGTCGCCCAGTGCATAGGAATAATATGAGCGAGGGTTTACAAATTAGGATGCTTCTGTTACCAGGCAGACTTTGGACCTTAACGAAAGCAAAGAGTAATTGCGACCCTTTGAGGCTTCACCTTTCTCGAGCCATCACCCATAGTTGATCTAGTTCAAGAACCGCCGGCGGCTGAGGAGAGCGCCCATGTTGCGTGTGAGATGCGACAGGTGGAGGTGGCCTCAGCTGACATGCACTGTTGGGCGCTTTGGGTGGACCGCTGGTGCTGCCCTCAAGGCTATGGAATGGACTGTGGACAACGTGCGCGAATTGATACATCAAGTAAAATGCACCAAATATGGGAATGCTGATATAGGCCATTATCATTCTGCATCCTCGAGGACCGTTATGGCTCCCAGGAACAAAGCCAATCAAGCCATTAGCTACCAGCATAATACTACCAGAAGCGAACCCGAAGTATGTGCCAAATGGTTGAACGGCAAACTTATATGCTGTTGAGACCCGTTGATGCTTCAAACGACGATGGAAATGCCAGTAGACGCTACAGGAAACAAGCGAGGATATATACCCCGAGCTGTTCACAAAGAGCATGAAGTACGTAGTCACGATGGAGCTTGAGACAGCTGCGCTCAGGAAACCGAAAACGATCAACGTCGAAGTGAAGATAAGAGCAACCCATGGAACTTCTGCTTGGTTCCGTATAGTGAAAATTGATGGAGCTCTTCTCACTTCGGCCAGGGCACAGAGTGTTTCAGAGGCGAGACGAAGGAATGATCGAGCGGACGCAATGGAAGAGACGGAGATGGCGATCGTAGCGGTCACGGGAAGGATGCGAATCCTCACATTGTTGATCACGATGACGAAGGGCGAGAGACCTGCCCCTGCACAGCCGTTGGTGAGGAGAGGTTCGTTGTAGGGAACCATGAGCCCCATGGCCAATGAGCTCAGAATGTACAAACTAGCAGTTTGGGCAACATCGACGTTTATCTTCTGCGGTATATTCGTCTTCACAACCCGCGCTTCACTGTTTGACCCTGATAGATTTTCCGCGTTTTCTGCCTCTTCCAACTCGACTCGCTGTACGATTAATTCGGGAGCCAATGTAAAGGCAATAGAGCTGTGAAGTAGGCTTTGCAACAAGGCCCAGAACTTGCCCAGTGACCCTTGAGCCAAGTACTCATGGAAAGCGCCAGGCTTTTTCCAGAATCGGAACCCCCATTCATCATGACCACTGGCGCCCCCCAGAGCAATTGACAACGACATGACGAGAAAGAATGCCAAAGTGCCCATTTTAATACGCTGCAGAATTTGCTCCGACTTGCGAAACTGTCGACTGGGGAGGAAATTGGATCCGACAATAACAAGCGCAAAAAGCCCCACGAGCCCAGCTGTTCTGCGATCTGGAGTCCAAAATCCAAGATTGACCATCGCTGATGACATTTCGTAGGGGACAAACATCGCCAGCGTGTACCAACGGAGACAAGCGGCAGCAAACCCCATGCTATTTGTCATATATCGGAAGCCATGGGCGACGGTCGTTCCGTGCTTGGAAGGATGGTGAGTAGCCACTTCAGCGGCAGAGGTGGCCATGAAATAGGTGAGCAATGATAGGAATATGTAGGAAATGAGAAGTGAGCCTGGGCCACCGATGGCCAGCGCTTGACCCGCGCCGATGAAGATCCCGGTGCCGAGGGTTGGACCAAGGGCCATTGTGGCACAAGAGCAATGAGCTCATCAAATGACAGGCGTCATGGAAGCGCAAGTGGTAAACAGCGACATCTCTAGTCATTCTAAACGGAGGGGTGCCAACTCAAGCCTGCGGGGAAGAGACAGTCGCTCTTGCCAACCTTCTCTTGACACTAACCCCCAGCGTGGTTGCCCGAACTCAAAACCAACAAAATATTGCGTGACTTTATTGATTGAAAGGGTATCATTAGATTAACATGCAGGAAATTCCAAGGATCATATCCACCAGTATGAAAAAGTGCTTAGATAGGCTCATTGCGATGCCATGTCGGTCTCGGCGAACTCAAGCCAAGTTCCTGATAATGACTTCTTCCAGAACCGAACTGCGCCGTCATCGCCGGACGAGATCAATGAATCACCTAGATAAAACGTTGGGTCAGAAATTGAAAACCTGTTCAGTTCGTGCTATAACTTACCTGCGAAAGAGAACTCGACCTGCCAGACATCCAGATGATTACTGTCTATACATGCCACCTGCTTGAAAGAATGCCGGAACTGCGCGTCACCGGTAGCTTGACGATTGGCTGCTGAGGATGGAGGCCGGTTCGCCAAGGCATTTCCTATCCCAGACTGGGACACTCCACGACCTGATGAAGCTTGTTGTTGACGACGTTCGTTCTTGCGGGAGTTTTGGGTTTGCGATCCTTGGTTGGCAGGGATTGTGTAGACCTCAAAGATGCGAACCAGGCCATCCTTGCCGCCGCTAGCAATGAGGTCATATCCACGTACAGAGCCGTTAGCCCATGATATATCCCTTACAAGCCCGCTGTGCCCATTGAGCTCGATCGCATGGTAAAACCGCCGGTTCGCATCGGTGCGATAGATCTTCACCGTGTCCATGGCGGCCACAACCAACGAGAGGCTTTTCGGATCGGATTCAGGGAGAAGCGTATGTGTTATATCTGCTGGATCGTGGTGGAATTGGACTCTGAAGCTGGTTTCTTCACCACGTTCTGGTGCTGCGCATACTCGGAACTGGTCAAGAGGCTGCCAATCTGCCAGGCTGTCCGGACTGACAGGTTCCATGACCATCAGGTAACCATCTCGAGTGATGAGTGCCAACCATGACTCTAGTTCAATATTCCGAAAGTCGAGCGACACAAAGGGATGTCGTTGTGGGGCAGTCATGCGAAAGATAGATCTGAATCTTCGGCCCGAATTAGGTGGTTGGGTAACATCTTCCTGCCAAATTTTGAACTTCATATCCTCTCCGACGCTGCCAATATGTTGTCCTGTGAAAGGGCCATTCCATGTTGCCTGAGGGAATAGAATTAGCAAACAGCAACACCAAGGCTTGGGCTGGGGTCCTTACATCGCGAATCTCAGCATCATGAGCACGCCACGTATCCGTAAGCTGCCATTGACCTTCACTGAGGTCCCATACTTTCATGCGATGGTCAGACGAGGCGGTCATAATTCGATTGCCATAGAAGTTGAACTTGGTAACAGCTACTAGGTCCCGGTGACCAGCATCAAAGTCGGTAAACCCACCAGCCATCTCAGGGTGCTCCACTGCCCCCATCGTGGCCAGATCGTGACCTTGTCAACCTTTGGCCGGAACTAACAGACAATGAGCCAATGACGCGTTTCATCCACTCGCATGCATGCTGTGGCATGAAACAATGATGTCTCGGCGTACCAGCGTCCGCTTTCCACTCCGGGCGGCGGGCATGACGAGGAGGGTCACCGCCCTGTCAGGCGGTGTGCTGTTGCCGGCAGAAGATAATCTTATCGCGCGTTCAAGCCACATTGCGTAAGCGCGTACTCCTCCATAACTACAGGTGGCCATTTCTTGCTGAGTTGGATGTCGCAAAGCTCTGAGCAGGCATTGT
The DNA here is from genome assembly GCA_026745395.1 of Tympanopsis confertula. Classification (NCBI taxonomy): domain Eukaryota; kingdom Fungi; phylum Ascomycota; class Sordariomycetes; order Coronophorales; family Scortechiniaceae; genus Tympanopsis; species Tympanopsis confertula. Next base: position 40,855 of record JAOYNU010082709.1, on the reverse strand, counting down.
CCTGAAAACTTGGTGCGGATATCGATTGCTCAGAATGTCACACTCCAGTGACCTTTCACGGACCGAAACATGGCGTTTACTACTCATCGCAGGTGCCGGTTTGGGCGTTCTGGTCAACACTTTCAATGGTGATGGCGCGCCCTTGATAGCCTCGGCTGCAATGGCTAGTATTTCATTTGCTGTCGCATACAGCATGGTGCGCTGGCTTGGCCCCGTGTTTATCAAGGCAGGGCTGAAGGGTAAGGATATGGCAAAACCGAGAAGACCTGAAATGTAAGTCTTGTGTTTATTGACTGTGGTAGAAGAGGGACTAATGAGTTTGCAGACCAGAAACGATGGGTGCTGTGTGCGCGGTTGTCTACCTACTAGCTATGATCATGTTCATTCCATTTGCCTTCTACAAAGACATTGTGGCAGCTACCTCTGGTGGAGGTAATCGTGACGTTGTAGTTGGTGACCCTCATGTTGAAACTGGCCGTTTCTTGCACCGGTTCCCACACGGTAAAGTATGAATATTCGCATTACCAACAGCCCAATACATTTTCTAATTATTTTTAGCTTGCTTTATATCTATCCGGTCTACTGTCGTTACAATCGGTCGTCATCCTTGGCATTGGCGATGATTTGCTCGACATTCGCTGGCGTCATAAAGTGCTGATCCCCGCATTTGCTTCCATTCCCATGCTTATTGTCTACTTTGTTGACTTTGGGGTTACTCATGTGGTTGTACCTGTTCCACTGCAGCCATATATTGGCGCTTTTATCGATCTTGGGTGGCTGTACTACATGTACATGGCAGCCGTCGCCATATTTTGCCCCAATGCGATCAACATGCTGGCGGGGATCAACGGCATCGAGGTTGCCCAATCATTGGTGATAGCGGTCCTGTTGTTGTTCAACGATGCTTTATATCTTGCACCGATTACGCCATACCCGCACCCTGCTACAGATTCCCATCTATTCTCCATCTACTTTCTGCTGCCTTTCATCGGTGTTTCAGCAGCACTCCTTTGCCATAACTGGTACCCGTCCAAAGTATTCGTTGGTGACACATACTGTTACTTTGCAGGCATGGTATTTGCGGTTGTGGGCATACTCGGACACTTCAGTAAAACTCTTTTACTTTTGTTTGTTCCGCAGATCTTCAACTTCCTATATTCGACGCCTCAACTATTCCACATTATTCCCTGTCCGCGACACCGACTTCCAAAGTTCCATCCCTCGACGGGTCTTTTGGATGCTTCTGTGACCGAATGGACAGTTCCACCGTCGCCCTTGATTAGGACCGGTCTGGAACTCCTCCACGCATTGCGACTGGTGCGTGTTACGAAAAACAAGGAAGGAGAAATCGTGGAATCAACGAATTTAACTATTCTAAACCTGTGGCTTGTGTGGGTTGGTTCAATGAGAGAAGATCGACTTGCATGGCACATGGTTGGAGTCCAGACTTTCTGCGGCCTGTTTGGTCTCTTTGTACGACACAGGCTTGCCTTGTTGGTGTTCAACGTAGACAATCGGACGTTCGAGTCGACGGTCTAGAATGGAAGATTTGTGTGATCAAAAAAAGTAACAATTGTACATATCAATTCCAAAGATTTCAAGATGGCTCCCCGAGTTATAAATTATAGCGTGTAAATTCTTCACGTTCAATACTTAAACTTTCGTTCTACTCATTCTCTGATGCGTTAAGTCCCGTCCGGGTCTCCCTGTCAACCTTTTTGTCACCAAAGACAGAACCAACATCTCGAACAACAAGCCACGCAGGGAAGATCGCGATAGCCCATAGACCAAAGTTCAGGTATACACTCCCAACTGAAGCCATAATAGCAATACTGCTGAGCCCGTACTGCATTTCATTTAGTATCAAAATTGTCAAACATTTCGATGTACCAGGATCAAGCTTACGCTGACAGCCTGAGATGCCGACTCGGTTCCACGAAGCAGCCCAGCGATTCGAATAACCTCCTCTTCGGTGTCGGCTAAAGTGCCGACAAGGAAGAACCTATTTTTGGTCAGTTGCTATCAATGACAATATTTGTAGATCTCACTCACATATACATATAGTTGACTTGGAAGCTGATGACCCAGAAAAGAAAGAGAGCGAAAGTTCTCCCAAAACCAGGGTCAACCCAGTCGAATAACGGGTTTGTTCTCTGGAACTCCGTGGTGTTCACTGTAGCCCATATACAGCACATGCCTTGCCATATGACAACGAAAACGAAACCACCTCGGGTCCGCGTCTTCAGCGAAATAGATTTGCTGTCAAGGAACACTCCGAAAAGGTTACCAGCAATCAAAGCAACAACGCCCGACAAGAACGATCCGAGGGCTCTTGCACGCACAGATAGCCATAGACCTTCGTATGAGAACATCACCGCTTCTGTATAAACGGCTTGACATATAAAAGGAACGAACAGGAGAAACTTCCTGCTGACGAATAACTTCGCGTTTTGCTTGATTTCAAACCAAGCCCTGTTAGCAATCTTGAGCTTTACAGGCAGCCCATCCTTCCGTTGCACCTTCTCCGGTGAGTTAAGAAGCAAGCCAGCAAAAGGACCCAAAGCCTGAAGTGCGATGAAGATAATGTATACTGTGTAGGACAGACTACCAGCGGTTGCGCGCTTGGAGTTGATTCCAAGACTAATCGCACCTCCCATTATCTGACCACCCACGCGGAAACTCAGCCAAAAGCCTAGAAAGCGTCCTTGGTTATAGGGCTCCGGGTATGAGAGGGCAATTGCAGCTTCAGCCATCCAGAATAGGCCAGCGGAGATTCCGCATAGAACGGCGCCGAGAATAATCAGCCAAGATTCCCCGAAGCGATTGTTCGTGTATAGCCCTGCTGCATACACAGAATATCCCATTGTGCCCACGATCATGGTCCACTTAATCCCGATGTAGCGTACTACTGTGCTGCCGAGGAAGCAAGATACTACCATGAGACAGAATGTCGCCCCGTTTGCTGCATTGACGACGTAGGGCTTCTCTTCACCTCCGCCGCCGAGCGAGTTCATTGCTCCCCAAATGCCAGGGGCCAAGAAGTTACAAAGACCGAGAATGAGCGCATTGTAGAAGGTCGAGCGATACCACTTGACTATTCTGAAAGTTAGAAAGGCTGAAAGAGCTTGTTTGCTCATTGCTTACCAGGATAATCTTGTCGACTTGGGGGGCTATGAGAATCCTCATTGACATTCAGCTCCTCGCCATTAGACGAGGAAGCTTTCTCAGGAGCACCCATTGGGAGAAATGACTTATTCTTGCAAGGAGAAATTGAATTGTCCAAGGATTTAGACTTTGAGTTGGGATATTAAACAAAAACCTGTCTAGCTGTCACGGACATAACGCTATCTAAGCCTTTTCCAGCTAAGACATATTTGAGCCTGTCAGAACAAAGATGTAAGAGGGGAAATTCATTTTAATTTCCTACTTCGCTTCGAAACTTGCGTTTCCGTTGTTTTCGAGATCCCGTCTTCTTCGAATAGAATTACGTGCTAGCACGAACACCCGCGACGAACGCCCTTTGGAAGAAAGACAGGCGGCGACGGTCAAACCTATCAAACATATACGTTTGATGCAGGGGACTTTTTAACCGGTTAAGATCAGTCACTGGTATACTGTAGGCCTTACGGCCGAGAAATGGTCCGCCCAAAACCCTCCGTCTGTAACCCAGCCCTACAAGGTGCAAGCAAAGATTGGAGTATCGCTTCAATATTTGATTTGCAAACTCGAATTTCAACTGTAAATTTTGATCTATCGCTAGATATCATGGAAAAGACAAGCTTGTAATATTTACCTGAGCTCCAAGTTATTTCTGTCTCTAGGGCTGCACATGTGGCTGCCGGGTACATGGTCGTCGCGGGTTGAAAGGGCGTGGCCTATTATATGCATGTCCAGATGTCGTTGAGTCGATGAGAAACTCAACCTATATTGCCTGGAAATGAACTTGACTACTCCGTATTGAAAGCACAGATCGTTTTAAATGCCAAAGGCCTAGGCAAATCAATCGATCGTTTAAGTACAAGTTCCTTGACTGCGTGAAATCGTCTCCGGATTCGTCATCGCGGCCGGCGATCACATCAACGCAAGAAAACGCCTTCGGCCTGTGACATAGCAGCGCAGTGGATGTTTGGAAGCGGAGGATTATTCATCCTGTCTCAAATAAGTGCCGTATTGAAAATCACGTTAATTACCCTTCGGACTGGTGGGAGTATCTGCTGTCACTTAGGTTGATTTCGAAGCACGGGGTTCATGGTCTGCGGTTACACATGAAGTCACAAATCAAGATCAAAGAACGACTTGATCATCTTGAGTTAGTTTTCGCAGTCATCGCAAGATCTTACTGAGCGCGCTTAATGCCCGTAATTGAATGTCATCATCACGCCATCCAGGCCCCGCGATGAGCAATAGGCAGTATCTGGAAGAGGGTGCGAAAATAGGTCGACGCTTAGCAAAGGTTCAATGGCGTAATGAGAGGCTAACAAAGTTGGGCGGAGTATTTATTCCTGGTCCTCTATGGCCGGAGCCCGTGGATCTGTGGAGCTGGCGCGACCTATATACGTGCTTTCTGCTGTGATTGATATCAATACCCCCCGCTCTGGGAGATGATAGGCGTGCTTTGCAGTTCTAATTTCTCGCCCGAGTCAGATCAGTACCGGTAGCCCCGAATAGAATATAGATCGAGCCCGAGCTGCAATCTGGATCTTTCCTCTGTTTTCGCTCCTCAAACATGGCACTTGTCGCCCCTCGCATCATGACAACCACCACATGTGTTCAGCTGGATCAGCTGCCCAACGAGCCCACCAATTTCCATCGGTACATTATCCCAGAAGAGCAGCCTGTTTCACCTAAGAAGTCAAATTCGGAAGACGAAAGGTCATGGAATGAAACATTTGACGTGAGGCAGAGTGCTCTACTCCTAAAAGGCGCCCGCGAACAGTATACCTTGGTCAGCGACCACGATATTCCTTCCATAATACATAAAGGAGAGATCCTCGTTAAAGTGAGTCAAGAAGAATATGAAAACAATCTTCGGAGAGAAAAAGGAAAGCCTGCTGACTGCAATTACAGGTTCTTGCCATCGGTTTAAACCCTGTCGACTGGAAGGGACCGTACGTTCTAAGCCCGTTCCATCCGCCTTGAAGTTTTGTTCTAACATCCGTTCTTGCAGTGCATTTAACTTTGGTATCCCAAGCCTTCCTTGGGTGAACGGCCGTGACCTGGCGGGTCTAGTGCTCCAAGTGCCAGATGAATCGTCGCGAGTGAAGATAGGGGACATTGTCCTCGTGCCGTCAACAGATTATCGCGACATTAGAAAAGCTGCATTCCAAGAATACGCCGTTGCGACAGACTATAACGCCGCCCGTATCCCATCAAATGCTTCTGTTCACGCCTCAGCATCTTTAGGTGTTGCCTTTGTCGCTGCTGTCCTTGCCTTGGGTGTCTCATTCGGCCTAGACTTTTCACGACTTTCAAAGACTCCAGGGCCTAACCTGAGTCAGATCACTAGTCAACTAGATCCTAAAGAGATACCAGAGGATATTAAAAAAGAATGCTTTGCCATTTCTGATGAACAGGACCGGCCAAAGCAAGGCGATTGGATTGCTATTTGGGGAGGTAAGTGTATCATCTATCGCAAGATACCCAACACAGACTAATCAATTCTGCCTACAGCATCAACAACGACTGGGTTGGTAGCCTTGCAGTTAGCAAAACTGGCTGGCCTTCGAGTGATTTGTGTCGCAGATGCGGCACGCCATGGCGCCAAATTATCTCAGGCCGGAGCAGATGTATTAGTCGACCGACACAATCCTGATCGTGCAGTAGAGGTCATCCGGGGTATCACGGACGGGAAGCTCAGATACGCAGTTGACAGCGTGGGGACAGAGACTGCCACCATCCTGCAGAAAGCATTGGACAGCACTCACAAGCCCCATCTACTTGGTTTATCTGGGCTACCTAAGGAGAGAGAATCTGGAATTCAGTACCACACCGTGCCAATAAAACTCTTCCATACTGCTCCTGCGGTAGGCGAAAGCATGGTTATATGGCTCGAGAACCTACTTCGGGAAGGGACGTTGGCACTGCCAGAGGTTGTACATGCCGAAGGTGGACTAGAGGGCATCAACGCAGCTTTGGATGTGCTTCGAAGTGGATCAGTCTCTGGGAAACGTATTGTCGTTGATTTAGGCGCCCAGGCATGATTTTGCTCGGGCGTGGAATTGAATATCAGGAATAGAGCGACATGACATGACTAAATGGCGTTTAGGTACTTGGATATTCTTAGAATTGGATACTTAGACTTTGTTCTCTGTGAGAAGTTAAATGTTGAAAGTTCAAATGTTGCAAGCCTTTGGAAGAGAGTCAAAAATCTATAGTTGGCTCCAGATATGGGTTTTCTTTCCAGAAAGTTGTTCCAAAGTTTTCATATTGCCTTAGCTCCATTGGATACGGCGTGGGCCTAATGAGGATGCCATGACCAGTAATGCCGAGGTCTTTGTAACTACCCCAGATATGAGACTGCGAAAGTCGGCAAGATCGAGTCGGGATATACAACAAGCCCCAATTACCCCGGCGGGGCCGGCCAATCGGCGCCAAGAGATATCCAGCCACCCCGGAGTCCGTAACACGTCATGCATTATCACTATGCCTGCATAGACTGCCAGAACTGTTTCACAGAGCGGAAAAGCGACAGATTACGAATATTCATACCTGATAAACACAATGATATTATTTGTAATTCCACTTTACACACACAGAAATGATTTTTTTTAGAACTGTTGAAGTATAGAGGCGTGACCGCCCGCAAGCGCTACTACCCGCCCGTGCAGATTCCTCTGGCCGATATCGGGCCCCCTTCCTTTTGCCACATCAGCCAATCAGACATTTAATATTGGGCGCTGACCGACCGAGATCGGCGTTGCCCCTCGAGCTGTTTGGCAGCGACATCGCGGCTGCAGCAGAATATAAGTCTGGACTCATCCCTGTTCCTCTACTCATTCACAATTGCGCCCACAATGCCTTCCGCTGAGACAGGACCCAGAACCTTGTACGATAAGGTGTTTGCCGACCACATCGTCAACGAGCAAGAGGATGGCACTTGCTTGATCTATATCGGTATGCCGAAGCTGGTTTTTTTGCATTGCGTTTACTGGTTCTAACATGGGTTTCTTTGACAGACCGCCACCTGGTCCACGAAGTGACTTCCCCCCAAGCATTCGAGGGCCTCAAGAATGCTGGTCGCCCCGTCCGCCGGCCGGACTGCACTTTGGTGACCGTCGATCACGTACGTTGCAAGCATTTCATCCTAACTACAAAAATTCTAGATTCTAACCAATTTGGCTTTATAGAACATCCCTACTACCTCCCGAAAAAGCTATAAGAATGCAGGCCAATTCATCGAAGAAAACGACTCGCGTCTCCAATGTACCACCCTCGAGGAGAACGTGAAAGACTTTGGTCTCACCTACTTTGGCATGGGCGACAAGCGCCAGGGTATCGTCCACATCATTGGACCAGAGCAGGGCTTCACTTTGCCCGGAACTACCGTCGTCTGCGGTGACAGTCACACATCCACCCACGGTGCCTTCGGTGCCCTCGCCTTCGGTATCGGAACTAGCGAAGTCGAGCACGTCCTCGCTACCCAGACCCTCCTTACCCGCCGAAGCAAGAACATGCGCGTCCAAGTCAATGGCGAGCTTGCCCCTGGCGTTACTAGCAAGGATGTTGTCCTTCACATTATTGGTGTTATCGGTACCGCTGGTGGTACTGGTGCTGTGATTGAGTTCTGTGGATCTGTCATCCGCAATCTCAGCATGGAGGCTCGTATGTCCATGTGTAACATGTCCATCGAAGGTGGTGCCCGTGCCGGCATGATCGCCCCCGATGAGATTACTTTCGAGTATCTGAAGGGCCGCCCTCTTGCTCCCAAGTACGGCAGCACTGAGTGGAACCGCGCCACTAGCTACTGGTCGAGCTTGAAGTCTGATGCTGATGCCAAGTTTGATATCGATGTTCAGTTGGAGGGCAAGGATATCATCCCTACTATCTCCTGGGGTACTTCGCCTCAAGATGTTGTCCCCATCAACGGTGTCGTCCCCGGCCCCGATGATTTCGAGGACGAGAACCGCAAGAATTCTTGCAAGCGCGCTTTGGAGTATATGGGTCTCAACGCCGGTACTCCTATGAAGGATATTGCTGTTGACAAGGTGTTCATTGGTTCCTGCACAAACGCCCGCATTGAAGATCTCCGAGCTGCTGCTAAGGTTGTCCGGGGTCGCAAGATTGCTGCGAACATCAAGCATGCTATGATTGTTCCTGGATCTGGTCTTGTCAAGCAGCAAGCCGAGTCAGAAGGTCTTGATAAGATCTTCACCGATGCCGGCTTTGACTGGCGTGAGGCTGGATGCTCCATGTGTCTTGGTATGAACCCTGACATTCTCTCTCCTAAGGAGCGTTGCGCTAGTACCTCCAACCGTAACTTCGAGGGTCGCCAGGGTGCTCAAGGTCGCACTCACTTGATGTCTCCCGCTATGGCCGCCACCGCTGCTATCGTCGGCAAGCTTGCCGATGTTCGTGAGCACGTTTCCGCCAGCCCTACCCTGTCCAAGGTCCAGCCCAAGGTTGATGTCGCATCCGAAGCCGTCGACTCTCCTGCCACTGAAGACGAGATTGACCGTGTCCTTGACTTGCCCGCCGACAACGAGCCCCACACCAACACCAGCGCCTCCGGTGGCGCTAGCAAGGGCACTGGCCTGCCTGCCTTCACAACCCTGAAGGGTATTGCGGCTCCTCTTGACCGCGCCAACGTGGATACCGACGCTATTATCCCTAAGCAGTTCCTGAAGACTATTAAGCGAACTGGTCTGGGATCTGCTGCCTTCTACGAACTTCGTTACAACCCTGACGGTACCGAAAACCCTGAATTCGTCCTGAACCAGGGTATCTACCGCCAATCCAAGATCCTCGTCGTGACCGGCCCTAACTTCGGCTGTGGAAGTTCTCGTGAGCACGCTCCTTGGGCTCTTCTCGACTTCGGTATTAAGTGTATTATCGCTCCTTCTTTCGCCGATATTTTCTTCAACAACACCTTCAAGAACGGCATGCTTCCCATCGTTGTCTCCGACGAGGCTGCTCTGAAGAAGATTACCGAGGAGGCCCGTGCCGGTAACGAGCTCGAAGTTGACCTTGTCAACCAAGAGATCAAGGATGCCCAAGGCACCAAGCTCTCTGGCTTTGACGTTGATGGCTTCCGCAAGCACTGCCTTGTTAACGGACTTGATGACATCGGTCTCACTCTCCAAATGGAGGGCAAGATTCGCACTTTCGAGTCAAAGCGAAGCCTCGACACCCCCTGGTTAGATGGCAGTGGCTACCTTCGCCGTGGCAAGGGTGGCGCTACCATGGTCGAGGCTGCCCCTGTCCCCAAGACCAACCGTGGGGATGTCAAGGGCGAGCCACTCGAGTGGTAAAGTTCTATTTATTATGGGCGCAGTGCGGTGGAGGATTGCATATGATATGATAATATGTGGCCAGGATTACTCTGGCTTTTGGATTCCCGTATACAAAAACTATTCCCCTATTTATGAAAAGTCGATCTTGCATGTTCGCAGACTGATTAGCTTCGGGCAAACAGTTTGTGTTAGGAGTCGACGAGACTCAATGAGAATGAATTATGAATTTCAAAGAACCTTCTACTGTGTACTGATAAATGCTATAGTTGAAGTATTTGCGGCCAATCTGAAAAGGTGATGCCAAGCATTACATTAGATACTGGACTGAGAGTAAGAAAAGGATCCAATCGCAAGGAATGATTTGCAAGAGACCAAAGTGAAGAACATATGGAAAATCCAAGGCGTCATGTTCCAGCCTAGCAGCTTTAATGAGAGTAAATTGTGTTGTCAGACTAGGGTTTCGAGAGTTGTTCCCGTCTGAAGAAAAGCAAGAATCCGCCACTATAACGAAGAAAAGCAAAGATTAGGATCAACATTCTAACACTCACAGGACAACGGGTTCAAGAACTCACCAAATAGAGAGTTGCAGAAGCAACGCAATCCAGAACCAAGCATTTGCCAAAGCACCAGCACCAGCCGTGATATCCGGCGAGATAGGCCCAGGGCCAATATTATTAGGAGCGAACGCCCGGGCCGAAATTGTCGCTATAGATCCAAGAACTTGAGAAACAAGGAGCGTGAAGCAAATGTGCATACGGGTGAGGGTTTGAAGGAGGATCATGCCAAATCCAAGACCCTGTAGAGCATCTAGAACACCGAGCCACAACCATAGACTTCGAGAGACTAGCGCTCCTGACGTGTAGCTGCCTGCCCATGGAAGATAGAGACCTGATCCAGAAGTTCCCCACCAGATCTGGGCCCAGCGAGGTGCACCGAGTCCACAGGCTATAATTGGGAGGATCCAGCTATGGGATCTGGATATCCAGGCTAGGAGGAATAGGATTGCGATCCATGCGAAGCCAAAGAAGACGACGCAGAGCATAAGAATCTGCCATGGTTTTGCGTGGTTGGATAGCCAGAGGACTGTAGCCTTGTTATTACAGAGTCTTGCAAAGGGATGAGCGATGTCACTCACAGTTCCAGTTTCGACCGTATGGAGCACTCAGGAAGAAGTTTTGGAGAATCACGACCACCCAGTTCCAGAGAACGATTTTTCGTCTGAACACAGATTTATAGAATGATGGTACCTTTCCTGGTGTTTGGCGGTAGTAGTTGGGTAGCCCGAAGTAAACAATGAGCCCGATACTCCACAAGAAGATCGTTATCGGTGTGCAGACAGCTCTGTACCATGTTAGCATGAAATGAATCGCAACAAGGAAGCAATGTTAGAAGTATACGTACGTCATTCTCCAAGTGTTGGTGATATTGCCTTGGATATTAGCGATGCCGGCATTGTTTGCTTTGGTCAAAGTCGAACCCCAGTACCAAAGAGCAATGACATAGGCCTGTTGAGTTCCTTGAATTATACAAGCACGGAATACCCATTTTTTGACAGGTGCGCCACTTTCATCGCCAAAATTGAGAGCGAAGAATATTGACCCGCTTGAAGATGCTGCGGCGTAAACTCCACTTCCTACATTCTGGATCCATCCTCTGGCATATGAGTCGGGCTCAAAATGTGCCAGTCCGATAATCAAAAATGCGACTCCGTACAAGAACCACGGAAGAGTCAAAACATTGACAGATTTGCAGAATCGGAAATAAAGCCACCAAAGAATGGAGGTGGTCGCGTACACTGTGGCTATTCCGTATAGTTTGGCTGCAGATTGACCCACTTCGCCTGTGAGGAGAGTGATCTGGTAAGAGTTCGCAGCGATAATTTGTCCAAGACCGAGGAAGAGGGAGTAAACAGGCCAGTCTCCTAGACGCATCTGCATCCACTTTTTGAGACCCGTTGGGGGAACGTAGTCTTCGCCGAGGAAAAATTCGTCCCCTTCTTTTCTTTCCTGTCCACCGCTTTCATGAGAAGTTGCATCGTCATTTGTTATCGATGCAGGGGGAGAGTTGCCTGATTTTCCGAGCTGTACTGAAGAGGCTGGAGACTGGTTGCGACCTAGACGAGCGTCGCGGAAACGATCGAACCATTTCTTTTCGCTCTTCTCAAGATATTGCTCAATGCAGAGCCGAGAATCGGAGTTCGTGCCATTCAGCTCTTCGAGCTTCTTTTCAAAAGCACGATAATATTCGCCGTTGCTGTCTGTGAAATTGGGGTCCACTTTCTGCAGTTTGTAATCCTTTTTATCGCCCACAACAGAATCCACGGATAGGACAGATGCATTGCTCAGCCTGTTCCCGGCTTCTGACGGCGGTGCCCATGGTCTGGAAGGAGGAAGAAGGGTATCTTCTGTACCAGTTGTACTGGGGGCGGCAGAGCTCGAGGGAGATCCAATAGATCGGGCAACGAGGGAGCTTTGGCTCGAACGTCGCGCAGCGAGAAGCTCTCGAGTTAGAGGAACTCCTGATGAAGGTGGAGGTGGAGAGGATCCATCAATTCGGCGCATTGTCTCGGTCGATTCAGGGCCCATGGGATACTCATCGTCTCCATAACAGGTGGACATGATCTCGTCGTCGCTATCCTCCGCGGCGTCTGGCGTGGGTGGTGCCTCTGTATTCTCATCGACATCACAGATGCTTCCTTTACCTGCTTCGCGACGGCCACGGCCATCCAATGGAGCAGATACAGATCTAACACCGAATGAAAGTTGTCTGCTGAGACCTGATTTTGGTCTAGAATCTCCAGGGCTGGGATCCCGACTGTAAACAACCGAATTCCGTTGCATTGATGCAACTGTGCTGGGACGACTTGGATTTTGCAATGGAGGAGTAACTGTTCCGCTCGAAGCACCAGATCTCACAGAGACCGCGACTTGAGGTGTCATCATACCATAAATTGCATTATATGCAGAGTTGGCGGCATTGGTCTGTGCCTGTGCTTTCGATCGCTCTTTGTTGTGGACTCGAATGGCTGTCGATTGGAGAATTTCCAAATCTTCAATCCATTGGGCCACAGGGAAACGCTGTTTAGCTGAACGGGCTCGCATGCGAGCTCGTATCTCTTGTTTCGAAGACAATGCACTGTCAATCGCCAGTTTGAATTGCTTCAATAAGTGGCTTGTCGTCGTAGACTCGACAGTATACCACCACCCGGGCATTTGGCCAAGCCCACCAACACGAGCACCGATCCCAAGAGCGCCTTTGCGGCCAAACTCGACAGCTACCAAGCCAAATGGTTCGTCTCTAGAGGGAATCAATGCGAATTCCGCCCCAGAAAAGACAAATTGTGGCAGTACTGTAAATTGAGGCTTTGAGAACACGCGGCCTGGATATAATTTCATCATTCTATCCAGTTTCAAAGCAGCGAACTTGCCATAAAGATCGATCACAGGGCCCACGCAAATAAGCTGGACATTTGGTCTCGTTTCAAGGACTCCGGGCATCACGTCTGCAATAAGGTCGACGCCCTTCTGCATAGACCATCTTCCCACAAAGACCAAAAGATCTGCGTTAGGAATTTGTTCAAGGCCTGCCCATTCTTGTGCCTGGCGCTTAAGCTCGGCTCTTCGTTGCTCAAATTCACTGTCCACACTTATCTCATTCTCTTTCGGAAGCTCTCTGTTCCATTCGCCAGTATCAGAAGGATCTGGATTTGGTAGGTTGCCAACTTTCCTTAGGCCCCAGAAAATTGGATATCTGGCATAAGAGCGCTTTCCGTATTTTTTCGACACACCTACAGCACCAAAGCCTTGCTGGTGGAGGCGTAGATAACTGGAACCGGCATGCAGTAGATTGAAAACCTCTCCAAATTGAACGTATCGGGTAACAACATCAACATCGAGATTGTAGACAGAAGCCACTTCGTTCTTTTCTTTTTGTGTTCGCATTGGCCAAAGACCTTGAAACTCAGCGTTATGAAGGGAGAGGCAAACGGGAATAGTCTTAGGTAAACTGTATAAGGGAGCGATCGCGCCATGGTAGTCATTGATATGGTAGAGGTCGATTGGAAACCTTTTCATAGCTTGCGCAATACACTGGTTCCATGCGGAGTAATAGATCGCACTATCCATGTCATCCATTCGGGCTGGATAAGGTTCTCCAGCAGACTGTTGCCGGAAGACTGGAGCGTCCAGCAAAACATAAGTTATGTTTCGCAGGTGGTGATACTGGGTTTTGATCTCGTATGAGTTCCCCAAAATCGTCACGAACATCGATTCTGCAGGCTTGTCCACAGGATATTCAATCCCTCCGACACATGGAATGACCCAGATGAGGTCCTCATGACCGAGTTGCTTCCCCATTAATTGTGCCATGACACCCAAACCGCCGATTTTGATCTTAATTCCCCAATCGTCGATGTCGTATTCCATAGTTGCGACCAAAACTTTGCGCCGCTGGGCGTTGCGGTTCCCGAAGGCTGTGTTGCTCTGAAGGAACCTGGATTTATTTGCCAGGCGAGCAAGAAAACTCTTTGATCCGCCCTCGGGGTTATTTTCTGCTTTCAACTGATTGAGCAAGTCGAGTGAGATAAGAGTTTTCTTCTCGCTCACGCCGACTTGATTGAACTTGATGCGGTAGAATGTCTTCATGAAGATGTACGCAACCGTGCAGGCACTGATGATCGGGATTGTCCAAAGCATGAAAAAAAGTGCCATCTGGACGTATTTGGAGCCAGCAGGCACTAACTTGAATCTCAAATTTGAATCGTCAAGATGTATGCGCCACGCCAAATGGGGGCTTGGTGGATGCTCTGTGATGTTGATTGACGTTACCTTCAACGATGACGGAGGAAGTCGATCCAAGATGGAATCACCGTCAGAGTCTCCAAAAATGTAGCTCTGGTCGGGTTGTCCGTTTGGATTTATGCCCCAAACATTGAGTTGACCCTGAGCAGGCCACTCGGCCATAAACCGAAACTTCCAGATTCCATCACTGTCTTGCTTGACGGTATTTGGCAGGCCCGCATCGTACCCATACTCGTTGAAGGGGCCATTGAAGAAGAGATGCGGGAAACGACGCCGAATCGCAGGCTTCCAGTCAGGGCTGTCGCCTTCTTGAACATAATCACTGCTACCAGTGAAGCGGCTCCAGTACTCGACTCTGATATGCTCGGCCTTCCATTCCTGCTTTTCAGTCCCGGCCCAGTGTTGTTTTTGGACTGAATGATTTCCACCTTCGTACGGCAACCAGTCAGAAAATGAACTGCCCCAGTTTGTAGAGTAGCGGTACATGTCAGCCCCAGCAGCTTGTTGTTGAATGAAAAGCTCGTCATGACCACGCTTATGGAGCAGACTAGTGGAATAGTTTGCAGAGTTAAATACCATGGGGTTCTCTGGCTGTCCAATGCGAAACAAGAAGTGATCAACGGCATTAGTTGCCCTTCCATCTGGGCTGGTCGCATTATCGACTGTCAGACGATGAATTCCATTGTAAACTCCGGTCAAGGTGGCACTCCAAGACCAAAAGCCTGGGATCTGTCCTGTCAATGTGACTTCTTCTGGTTCCTCAAACTGACAGCTGACACTATCCTGAGCGACAGATGGTACTTTGCCGTTCTCCGTGCTTGATTCAAGAGATATAGCCCCAGTAACTTGCGTACAGTTCATTTCGGTGGAAAAGTAAAGAACAATATCAAGGTCTTCACTCTCTCCAGGAGCCGCCGTCGAGAGTATAGGAGCGTCATGTCCGGGCGTAAATTCTGTTATCATTGGCCGCGGAGGAATAAATTTGCTCTTTGGAACAAAGACCATGAACTCATAGGGCTGAAGTGTCAAAATATCAAGGCAGCCGTTAGATTTTTCTGACCCGTTGAGGTGCAATTTGGTTGGGCCGTCTACAAGTGTCAGCTCATCATGCGGATAGAAAAGATTTTTGACAGTTGTGTTCGTATCAAATGGAGACACAAGAGCTGTATCTCTGTCAGAACAGTCAAACTCATAATCGACTGTCTTGTTGTCGTTGTGATATACAAACCAGATTGTCTGGTTTCCTGAGTGTCCAAGATCTTGCTTCTGATAATAAGGGCTGCGCATGATTGACCACATTCCAGTTTCTGTCGCAACGCCATTTGAGCCTGTGTATAGGACCTCGTGAGTTTGATTGGAAAGCAATTGAATCCACCACCCATCATTCAGCACTGGATAGTCCTCTCGCATCTGATACATATGTTTGATTGTATTGCGTATTGGATGCGATGGATCTCGATGATCGTATGTCGCAGAATCGTCATGGCAACCTGTTCTGCCCGATTTGATGGGCCAGTCGTAGTACTGGGTGGAATTGAGATTGAAGCAACCGTGGGTCTTCCATGCAGTGGCCGGCGACATTGCTTGCCGGCCATAGATGTAATTTGCTGCCAAGGCATCAAGAATGTAAAAAGCTTGTTCTTCTCCCCAAAGGAGCAATGGAATACCAGGCATATGCAAAGTTGTAATGAAAAGCCCAAGAAGCTGCCTCTCGAGACCCTGTTCAACAGCTGGCCATCGAAACACATCTTGATTGGTGACTCCGTACATATGACGAGGGTCAAATTCACCCGTATTTGCGTTTACCATATCATTAGTGAGAATCATGTCATACCAGGCTTCTGTCCAATTAACTGGAATATCATATCCAGCAGCAAGATTGCCGTCCATTCCAAGGAATCGAGTAAGTGATCTGTAAACAGAGTAGTGGAACGCCGCTCCGTCAATGGCTTGCTTGTTCTCATCGCGAAGGAAGTAACTCGAGTCGGAATTGTTGCTGAGATGGAAAGCTTCGTCAAGAGTCTCAGGAGTCATATCAGGCTGTCTGCCACGGCCTAAAAACACTGATCCCAATGTGTTTCCGGATGTAATCTCTCCAGGAATAAAGAAATTTTTCTTCCCAACACTTCGAGCACATTCTCGATAGGCACCTGATATATCGCCCAAAGCGTCAACGGTCACTTGAGTAGCTTTGTCGTAGCGGAAGCCATCGATATCTAAAGAGTGAATTATCATGCACGAATGCCTGATTATACGCTCACGAACACTAGGGACCCATTCGCGAAGACGATCTTGTACCGATGCGAACTTGGCAAGTTCACGTTGCCAATCGGGGTAAACACCGAATGCCTCGATATCGCCGTATTGGTCGAAGTCGCTATCGTAACACCCCTTCAATTGGTCGCGAACATACTGATCAACAGGAAACCCGGTTTCATTCCAGAAGCGTGGGTAGTCACAAGTCTCATTGTAGGAGTTACCGAAATTGAAGTCAACGTAATGGCGATCTGATTTCCAACTGGCTTTGTGTTCGTCGAGTTTGAATGGGGTCGTGGTATTAAGATAACCTTCAAACCCAATGAGATCTGCCATACTGACAAGGGCGTTATTTTTGGCGGACGTCCAAGATAGAGCACAGCATTGGAAAAAACTCACGTTGCAACGGTGTTGTCAAATATGACATACATGCCTCGCCGATGAATCTCAGAGATCGCATCTCTCCATTCGTCGATGTTGCCATAATGCTGGTCGAGTAAGGTGGTATCGAGAGCAGAGTAGCCGTCCGAACCCCAGGGTTCATTCATCAGTACCGTACCAGCAAGATAGATACCCTTGAAGTTTAAATGTCATCAGCACCAATAACAGTCCACCTCAATGCGAAGTATATGTACCTTGATACCCATTCCTTGCAAGTAATCCAAGGTATCAACAAGACCCGCCACATCACCACCATGGCGCATTTGGTTGGAATTCAAGTCATGTTCGAATAGAGTCCCGTTTACGTTGTCATTTGTCGGGTTTCCGTTCACGAATCGATCGAGAAATAGAGTGTAGATTGGGAAGCGCCAATTATCTGGAGATGGGAAGTATTCGTGGTCGGTCCATTCTCCCCAATATTCGGCTGGGTTTGTGGCTGTTTCGTTCTCATTGATGTTGTAGGAGATGAGAGACTCGTCATAGGGCCAGCATAGTCCCAGGGTTGAGAAAAAGACAAGGACGAGAGAACTTGAGTAGGCCCAATGCATGATAATACTGGCGGACCGAAGCAGATCAAACGATGGTCATGCGGGTTCACTTTGCATCAACTAAAACCGAGCAATACCACAGCAAAAAGACGTTCTAATATTTTATCTAAGTTTGAACATTAGCTGGTTCAATGAATATGGAGTCCGGTTGCTGTGGATATAGGAAGATGGGAACAGCTAGACTAAGTCTCCATGGAAGCCAAGGAGGCCTAGAAGCATAACGAAACAAGCTGGCACAGAAAATAAAGATATGAACTAACGGATTTTTTTGAAAAGCCCCACAACAACGTAAACCCAAACGATCCCAGATTCTGAACGATCAAGTATCGGTAGCGAGCTTTAGGCACTGGCTGCGAGTTCCGAAACCCAGACCACCTTTCAAATTGCAGAAGAACCGAAAAAATAGGACAGATACAAGGTTGCTGAACTGAAAAAAAGGATTCAAAAGCTTCCAGACATTTGTAAAGAAAGCGGAACTTTAAATGGAATCCAGAAGAGAGGTTAGTTCTCGCGAGAAGCCCAATGCATGTTGTATCTCACAAGATAGTCCAAGAATGCTCTGATGTTCCTCTTGTCGCCGCCACTTGTATACTTTTTGTCAACAGATTCGCCTCAATGTCTACAGAAGACAGAGTTTGACTTCTTTTGACACCGGAATGAGCGGTGGAAGTCAAAGGAACAGCTGATAGGAGCGAGAAAGCATAGGGCACGCCTGTCATAGTACACTGGAACTTCCGGGGCGGTGGTTAGGGATCCTGGTTGGCGAGTACTATTTCGAGAGATTCTGTGCTCAGACACTCAAGTTCATTCTGTCTCACTGTTCACCCCTTATCGTTTGGTATCTTTTTGGAAAGACATAGCTCTTTGCATTACCAACGGCGAACGCGGAATGGCTGTGGCTCGATAGCACCATTTGAGCAAGACATGCGGTGATTGTATCACAGATTTCGTGAAGCAGGCTCAAGGATGATAAGGAACCATGCATCTGTGGGATTGTGGAGATAAATGGGGTGAATCTTGTAATAGTCGATCGATAACTAGTCCAGTTTCAACGTCGACTGTCAATCTTACCAAGCTGGAGGAACTAAAATAATTGAAGATCTTGTTTGAAAGATTCATCTTTGCCTATACTGACAGGCTGTGTTCATCAAAACGGGAAAGTATGTTCAAGCAGAGGAATTCGTTAGTTTGTGCGTGGTCGAGTATCAAAAAGTCATTTGCTTTGGAGAAGTGTTTGTTTTTTCTTCAGGGGCAGAGAAAATCCCGGAGGGTCTAATAGGTCGATAAATTTTTACCCTTGGATTTTAGCAGGGTAAGTCGACATTTATTGCCATCTCGACCACTGCAACATCAGATGCGTTGATGCAGAGGGCGTACAAGGATAACTTTCTGTGTCGCTTATCTTTGGTGGATTGCTGTTAATGATGATTGCCGTTGGGTTGAGCGTATTCGCCGAAGGCAACCCTATGGGCATTTCGAAGCAATCATGCCATGAGTATGTGGGACTACTCAGTTGCAGTAATTGTTCAGTAGATCACACCAGTATCTTCACAAGTACAACTCGAAGGCAATTCCTCAAGTGTTTCACCCAAAGACCATGGAAGGTAGATATACGTTATTTTTGGTAACAACATGCATGATTGATTGTACATCTCCCAGTTTTGTACATCGACCTTCGTTCTACAACTTAACATTTTGTTTGTATCTGATAGAAACATGCTGCTCGATCTACTTTGAATTTTGGGGTGACCTCCAAAGGGACAAGGTCCTTCTTATTTGAGATTCAAAACTTATACGGGCGCCAATTCACACCACAGACCTACGAGCATGCTGACACGAAGGTATAACAAGTAGACGTTCGCATCTCAACGAAACGGCGGTGGGAGACTTCCAACGTTATGGCGCAGCGAATCTCAAGTCCTTAACTAATAGAAAGTTCTTCTCTGATTCGAATACCACTTTATTTTATTTACCATGGGTGCTTACTGCTGTGCTCATACAATGTATCTTTCCAGCATAATGAGCAGCCAATTGTTCTTAGGCTGTGGCGGGAGACTGCAAGTCGCCGTGATGGGACATCCTCCGATAACGGCGAATGCGAATTTATATGGGTTATTATGAGACATAGCATGGGCATATTACGCGTCATCATACGCAGATAATATGAAGCTTCATTATATGAAACCCCAAATGGAGTTATCGAAAAAGGGGAGTTAATCCTAAGAGATAGATAGCATGATTTTTCCAATAGTCTTTTGCGCTCAGGAAAGCAATGTGCTCTTGTCTTTGAATATAATTGATGTTTAAAATCGTTCTCATAAGTGAACACTTGTGGAACTTTGATGTCCACTAGGAACCCCCCGGAACAGGCCGAGTTTAGGTTTTCGGCATCCAATCGAGACATTAAGCAGTCATCAAGGTTTGATGCACGATAGAGTCGCATAAAGTATGAGTCAAATCAGAATGTAATCTATGAATGTCGATACATCTGCCCTTGAGTCACTTATACATAAGACGAGCTTATTCTGCTTTGGGACGCTAGGATTTCCCGCTAGACCTCCTAGTATAGACCCATGAAAAAACGTTCTGCCATCCTCCTTGAACTGAAGTAACATGAAAGATAAGCGGAAATCCTCCAAGTCCGAACTTCATACGGTCTTGTTAACTTAAGCAGCTATTGAATCTCATGACAGTGACTTGCGGTACCTTGTAGTAAGCTTCGGCCTCGAGCTGACATTGGGACCAACACTGCCTGTCAATCTCTGTGCTACTTGGGATTCACTCTGGAGGTCAATGCGGTGCAAATGACTTGGACGCTGATCCGCTTTTCTCTTCTACGCAAGAAAATTCGTCTTCCAAGGTTCTAAGATTCTGGGCAAATGTGCAAGAACTGTGTGACCGGTTCGATGGCCTCAGCGTGACTAATCCGCGGTCATTGGATGCGCAAATATGTTTGGCAAGTTGTGAAGGAGGTTCGGAGTCTTTGTAATCGTTGATATCATTATATCCAATTTGTATTCATCTATAAGTCGTTTGAATGCACCAAATGTGAGAAGACACCACCCGCAGCTTTTTCTTTACTCCGCGCCATAGCGAGCACGGTAAGCCTTCAACCGTTCAACCTCGGAGGCGCCGATTTCCGCGCCTAATGTCTCAATCAGGTCGTGAAGACCAATGACAGCACGAATCGGGATGCTGTCTCCAAGATCACGCTGAGCAACACCAATGGCACTCTTCGACTCGCTGTCGCTGACGCGCTCTTCACGATCCAACAAAACAACCACACCAGCAACAATACCGCCCTCCTTCTGAATGATGTCGACAGCCTCGCGCAGAGCAGTGCCGGCGGTGATCACATCGTCCACGATGACAACGCGCTTGCCCTTCAATGGGGCACCGACGATGTTGCCACCCTCACCGTGGTCCTTTGCCTCCTTGCGGTTGAAGGAGTAGCTCACATTGTCCCATGTGCCATTTTGCGAGCCAGCCAAGTGGTCTCGAACAGCGAGTTCGTTGGTAACAGCGGCGCAAATGGGAATACCCTTGTAGGCGGGGCCAAAGATAATGTCGAAGTTTGGCTTGGTGGTACCGTTGGTGGTGCTCACGAAGGGCTCGGAAGACAAGACAGTGGCATAAGCTGCGGAGGTGGCGCGCAGTAAGGGAGCAGTGTGTAGCAGAGAAGAGGTGAAGAAGTAAGGAGATTCGCGACCAGACTTGAGGACGTAGGTGCCGAAAGAGAGGACATTGTTGGAGATCAGTAACGGCAGCAGGGTTGCCTTGTAGTCCTGGTTGGTCGAAGCAGCAGCCATGGTGCTTGTGTCACTGGTGGATACCTAGAGGGTCGAAGACTCGAAAGAGGTTAGAGACAAGAGGACCTCACGGCGAAGAAAGTCGGAAGGCAGAATTTCGCCCCGCGGAACTTTTTGGCAGGATGAAGTCTAAAATGTTTGAATCTTTTTAGTGCGGCGGCGGCGGGTGAAAAAGTTTCAAACTTTTAAGCTCCGCCTAGCGCTCAAGAGGGGCAAGAGGGGCATAAATCCGGCCCCCCTGTGAGGATTGGCCCCCAGGAGGAAGCATCTTGGGATAAGAAGAGAGCATTTCGCCCTCTTGTCGAGCTCTGCAGAAATCAATTGTTTCTTCACATCCTCTGCTCTATTTCGCCCCATTGTGGTGGTGCGCTGCAAAACACGTGCTCCGATCGCGGGACTCCGACTAAAAAGAATAATTCCATCCCCGCCAATTCCACCTCCGATCTCGAGGCCCCCATTTTCCTTTTTTTTCTCTTGCTTCTTCTCCCTTTCCACTTTGAGGTCTTCACATTCTCTTCTCAGCTCCCCCCAATTGTTGTATCTTCCATTGTCATACTCTTAACCCTCCTGGGTGCCACACTTTCATCGTGTGAGACCCCGCTTGACACCCGCAGCTCAGCGTTTAGCTGCAGTCCCAACAAGAATACTTTGGCTGCTATCATCCGGTAGGCCACCCAGCTTGTCAAAGAAGTACAATTGGAGTCTCGGGAAACCGGGCCTCTTGTCCCTCGACAAATTACTGAGACCTTGTCGCAGAGAAACAGACTAAGACGGCATCATGCATATCCGGGAAAAGCTCGAGCAGAAGAAGGCCGCGGGAGAGCCTGGTATCTCCTTCGAATTCTTCCCCCCGAAAACCGCGCAAGGTGTACAGAATCTTTATGACCGCATGGACCGCATGCACGCCTTGGGCCCTGCTTTCATCGATGTCACATGGGGTGCCGGCGGTCGACTATCGGAGCTGACCTGCGAAATGGTCCATGTCGCTCAATCGGTGTACGGCTTGGAGACTTGTATGCACCTGACATGTACGGACATGCCCCGAGAGAAGGTGGACCAGGCTCTTGACGCGGCTTACAAGGCTGGATGCACAAATATTCTAGCCTTGCGCGGCGACCCGCCTCGTGAGAAGGAAACATGGGAAGCAACCGATGGCGGCTTCCGCTACGCAAAGCATCTGGTCAAGTACATCCGCGAGAAGTACGGAAACCACTTTGATATCGGCGTTGGTGGTTACCCAGAAGGTGCCGATGACAACTCCGATGTCGACCAATTGATCGACCACCTCAAGGAGAAGGTGGACGCCGGTAGCTCATTTGTGATCACTCAGATGTTTTATGATGCGGAGAACTTCATTGAGTGGGTGAAGAAGTGCCGTGCCAAAGGAATCACCATCCCCATCATCCCTGGTATCATGCCCATCCAGACATATGCCTCTTTCATTCGCCGTTCCAACTGGACCAAGGTTCGCGTGCCGCCGGAGTGGATGGCAGAGCTGGAACCTGTTAAGAATGATGATGCGGCCGTTCGAGACATTGGAAAACGCTTGATTGCTGAGATGTGCCGCAAGCTTCTCGCCTCGGGTCTCAACCACCTTCACTTCTACACAATGAATCTTGCACAAGCAACCAAACTGGTTCTTGATGAGTTGGGTCTAGGTCCTTCCGCAGAATCACCAATTCAGAAAGCTTTGCCATGGCGGCCATCCCTTGGTTTGGGTCGGAGATCTGAGGATGTACGACCTGTATTCTGGCGAAACCGGAACTCATCTTATGTTGCTCGAACACAGACTTGGGACGAATACCCCAACGGACGTTGGACTGACTCTCGCTCACCAGCATTCGGTGAGGTCGATGCTTATGGTGTCGGTTTGAAGGGCTCCAATGAGCAGAACATCAAGCTTTGGGGCGAGCCCAAGTCGCTCGAAGAGCTTTCTGAGATCTTCATTAGGTTCTTAAACCGCAAGCTTGAACGCCTGCCCTGGAGCGACGGCGAGATTACCATAGAGTCAAATGAAATCAAGCAAAAGTTGATCGACCTCAACAGCAGAGGTTTCTTGACTATTAACTCTCAGCCTGCTGTGAACGGCGTCAAGTCTTCGCACCCAATCTATGGATGGGGTCCCAAGAATGGCTTTGTGTACCAGAAGGCATACCTTGAGCTCTTCGTACCATCTTACTTGATTGATGAACTCATCTCGCGCATGGAAGCCAACGAGGATTTGACATACCACGCCGTGAACAAGAAGGGCGAATTGCGAACCAACACCCGCGATAGCCCTAACGCTTTGACATGGGGTATTTTCGCTGGCCGAGAGATCATCCAGCCTACTATCACGGAGACTGTCAGTTTCCTAGCATGGAAGGATGAAGCCTATCACCTCGGTGAAGATTGGTCTAAGTGCCACGATGCTGCTAGCCCAACCCGACAATTACTTGAACACGTCATGGATGACCGGTACCTCGTCAACATTGGTATGTATAAGCATGTCTAAGATCCCCATGAACTGCCAAACTAACTCCCCTTTTAGTTGATAACGACTTCCACCGCTCAAACGAAGTCTTTGATCTCTTCAATGGCCTCGAAGTCAAAGACCTCAACGTTCAAGTCCAAGGAAAGTCGGATACCAACGGTGCCAACGGCGCCCCTGTCCAAAACTAAACTCCCCATTGACTCCCGCCTGTCACCGATATCTACTCCCATCCCTACCTAATTCAACACCCCCTATCTCAACGATACTCAACGAATAATGACCCGATCTCAAACTCCAACATAAACCTCGGGTCCACCTGCAATGTGTTATGGCGTTACGATTGAAGACCTCTCAACGATTTCTTCCTGAGCGTTCATCTATTTTTTCAACATCCAACCTTTCCTGCAACGATACCCCGTCCATTTTAACAAAGACGTCCCATCGCTCAGATGAACACCATCTCTTCGCGCATCCTTGAAAAGCCAGGTGCTTTTTCTTACTACCTCTTCCAAAGAGCCTAGTCTGATGAAATCCAAGGATGCCGAGAGTCTAAAAGACATTCCCCAATTCAACATCATAATAATCTGAACTCCGGGCTTCTACACTTTTCTCTTCTCTCCTTGTTTTGGTTCAACCTCATATTTTCCGTTAAATCCCTCGGCATAGAGACCAGGGCGAGAACGAAGCCCATCATTCTCTGCCCAATACATCCCCCCAAATCCATCAAAGAAGCGATGTCTAACTTATACGCCGCGTTTTCATTTCTTGTTGGCACAAGGCATTGCGAACTGCTATGATATTCCTCGGCTGATAGCCTGATAAGACAAATTCAACACTCTAGGAAGTGGTTTTCTATTGAGAAAGGCCGCTAGTTTTCATGAGATAAAATTGATAAAAGAAATTCAATCAGGCCTTCGCCTGCTTTACTTTTTCTTCGGACTATGTCAGACATTAAAGCGGTTTAGCCCATGTAGTTGAGTTCCATATGGTAGTGTCTTCGCGATTCTTGTAGCGCTAAGTGTCCAATGTGTGAAACGCAATACGTCCGTCCACTTGCACAAATGATCATCGAACCCATACCAATGGGCGAAGACTAAGACTAAGCATCCTATCAAATCTACGAAAGAAACTTGGGAATTATAGTGGAAATATTATATCTATGCTTGAATAAGGATAAATAATGATACAAATAGAAAACAGGGCTACCAAATAAAATAGCAGGTCCACCAACAGCGCCCTGTTAGTCACATATCCATTAGGGAACCTAACTCCCAACCAAAAAGGGCGAATTATGAGCGCTCTAACGACCAAAGCAAAATCACATGAGAATAAAACTAAAAAAGCAAATACAGATAGGCTAAAACAGGAGTCGGTAATCAGGATATCAGAAAACGGGTCATCCCATGGAAAGCCCAAGCAATCGGCCTTGCAAACCAAAGAGCCCAACTACCGATGAGAAGAACGTAGCTAGCTGCACGGCCAACTATTAATGCGCCAAATCCAAGGATCACCGTATAGACGATCGCTTGTAGTACCTCCACCATGAAGCGACTAATGGCTTGGTCGCTGCGAGGCTTTGGCCAGGTGCCCGTTGCTTGGTATACAGTGACTGCACGGTATATGCAGCTGAAGACGTCGTAACAATGATTTGTCATGCTCAAGACATTATTGAAGAAGAACTTGAGATATGGACTGTCAGGCACTTGGACTGCAAGTTTGTGGAGGTTGGTGACGGTGAGGAAGACGATTTCAAATATCAAGGTCAATGCTATTGTATTCGAAGCTTGTCTGACATCTTTGTCGTCCTTTTCCGCAGCGTGCAGATCCCGGAGTTCTTCGACGTCGGTGATGTTTGGCTGAAGATTCTCCTTCGCGGCCTGCACTTGCTCTCCATCTAGCTCTGCAATCACAACAGGCTTATCGGCCGTTTTGGTTTTGGAGGAACTTTTGGCGGCTCGTCGGAGTCGAGCTTGCTCCTTGAATTTCTCGAGTCTTTCCGATCGAGTCATTTTCTCAGCCTTGGGTGAGTTTTCACCTTTCTCCACCGGGGCAGGTGAATCAGGGGTGTCGTTTTTCTTGTCGGCTTTGTTGGCCTTCGGTGACTTGACGGGAGGAGTTCGTTCCTCTACGTGTTCGACAGAAGGGACTTTGTCTGCTGTCGCAGTCTTTTCCGCTGCCAACTTGGTCGCAACGTAAGTCTTCTTAATAGGTGTCGTCTTTTCAGAGGGCGGCGGTGTTTCCCTTGCCGACTCTTTCGCAGACTTGAATGATCTTTCCGATCTTCCAGATTCTGAATTATCTCTCGTCGGAAGAGAGACAGGGGAGCCCTTGCGACTCGTGAAAGATCCTGAGCCATTTCGCAAAGACTCAGCACGATTGCGCAAGGACTCAGTGCCGTTTCGAAGGATGGTTGCGAGACCTCCGGTAGGAGACCTGGCTATACTCGCCGACTTCGCTAGACCTGTTGTACGGATGAATCCGCGGATTGAGCTTGACGTCGAGTTTCCGCTCTTTCCTGGACTGTCTTTGGGCTTGTCCTGGTTCTCTTTTTCTGGAGGCTCCTTGGTCTTCGTATCGTCGTCTTTTGAGGTCGGGAGACCGCACTGTTCGCGGATTTTCTTTGAAGATCCGAGCGAGGGCAAGGTTGATTTCTTCTGCCCGGAGCCTGTCATGGGTCGAAGCGTGGAAGGTGTAGATATCACTTGAGCCTTTGCTCGGACTGCCTTCATGGCCTCGCCGGTGATGGACTGGCCAATGCCACCAGGACGTCTTAGACCTTGTGGCTTGAGAGAGAATCCCTTTTTCTCTTTCTCTGCCTTGGCGGGATTCGATTCTTTGGGGTTCGGTATCAATGTACGTGTGATGGTGGGTGTGATAATGAACACATCGTCCTCGTGTCTCCCGTCCGGTAGTATGTGGCTGTTCCGATTTTCGTGTTTCTGTGGCTGCGAATTTTCTTTGCTTGATTCCTGAGAATCCGGGCTTGGAGTGTCTCGCTGAGGGGAATCCTGTTCCTGGCACAGGGTCGTTGACGACTGCCTCGAGCATGGGGCACGGCTCGAACTCTGAGAAGTTCGTCGCGACTCGTCTGGAGATGCCATCTGTTCTTCTGACTTTCGCGGCCCTCGAGCGGCTTTCTCCTTCAGTCTCTTCTTCGCCCCAATGGCCAGAGGCCGAGGATGCAGGGTGGTTGAATCCTCGCCAGAGGCGAATAGGAGAACGTCGTCTGGATTCTTCGTTCCGGATCCGTTGATCTCTTTGCATCCTAAAAAAGAGCCATCCGGATTCTGAGAAACTCGCTTATCCTTGGAAGACCTGGTCGGAGATTCTTCCCAGATCGTGCTGATTCGGTTTTTGCCAACCTCGTCAGGACTATAGTAATGACCATCATTCGGGCTATCCTGCGATTGCGGAGGAGCTTCCAATTTCTGTCGTTCGGGTTTTTGTTGTGGTTGTGCGTGGCTGCCATCATAAGCACCGAACTGATCCAGTGCCCTTGGCTTCTCTTGAGCGGCATTAGGAAAGTACTTAGAAGGTCCCATGCGAGGACTCCTCCGTAGCTGGTCAGACTTTCGAGCTTTGTCTAAGCCCAAAGTAGTCTGGTAACTCGCAATCTCCTCTGTAGTCATTGTAGGCGGGTTTGGGTCCTTGGCAGATGGCATGTGAACGACGAATCTGTCTTCCCAATCACAATCCGTAACGGAACTGGCATCGGATATAGGAGAGATAGAAGGACATCGAGAATGAGGGCTAGATTCTGCAGTTGTATCTGCCAGTTCAGATTGTTGAGGCGCTCCATCTTCAGACTCCAAGCTAACCCACGAGCCACCTTTCTTGCGCCATCTCTTATGACTGTCGACTTGAGGAGAAGCGATATTTCGACTGCTTGGTGTGGTACGACTCGTGCTGCTGCTGCTCGGGCTTGGAATTGCACTTTTGGGGCTGGAAACTGCGCTGCGCAGACTAGCTCCTTGACTCGACGGGTGACTCGAAGGGTGGCTTATCTGGGAGACATGCTCTGCTTGAACTACAGAAATTTTCTTGTCGCCGGCTCTTGTTCTGTGAAAAGACGCTCGTTGTGATAGAGGAGATCCTTTGTCGAACCTGTCTCGCAGTTTCTTCCAGTATTGATCTCGATCAGAACCCGGTGATGGTGTGCCGGCGCCTGCTGATGAAAGTGTCGCAGGTGTCAGAGGTTTTGGCAGACCTGTTGGACTGGGAGTCTGGTTCCTTTGTTGTCTGGCTTTTTCGGGGACCGATGATGCGACTGGAAGCTTCGTGGTCTTTGTTTTTTGTACCATACTCTCGGTGGAAGTTCCCGAGGACGGCTCTAAGGGCACTTGGTGACTGTTTCGCTGGACTGGTATAGTCGAGCTATAGTTGTAATCGGCGCGATAGGCTTGGTATTTCGTCTTTTGCTGCGGTCGTGGAGAAAGGTTCAGAAGGTGTCTGTCGGGCAATTCGACGTGGGTTTTGACATCCATTTTGGAAACAGGATATGCTGGCGATTATGCCTGACACTCAAGCCACAGTTGTGTTGTTGTAAGGCCCATGCCGTTGTTGTATAAACTTCTGGGATTATGGCTTCGGGGTGGTCGCTGTTTAGGGCTGCGATAGGGAAGGAGAGAAGCGAATGCGCTATCAATAGGGATATCTGACCCAACACATAGGAAACGCGCGGGGTGAGCAGGTCTAAGTGAAAGTCTCGAGGGAGTGCGATCTCAACGCGTAAGAATAAAGTGATCTCGTTGGTTGGAATGCATGCCCACCCACGATGAAGAATGCCAGCCACGACGCCGGTATGCCGGCACATATGAGCCTTCCCCACTCCGTCTCGCGACCGGCAGTTTCCTCGTCTAGTCATTTTCGAGTCGTCAAGAAAAACAATTTTCATAGTTGGTAGAGAATATTATGGAAGTTCCGATGGAGGTACTGTTAACCCAGATGGGAAAGCACTATCGCTCTTAGTTAGGGCTGAGGAAAACGATGAGCATGGAGTGAGGCTGCCGAATACGGAAAGAACATTCTTTCAGGAGGTAGGTCTTGTTGGACTTTCAAGCTGGAGAAGCAAGCAAGCTTTCAGGCGATATGATCGTCTGCGCCTGAGGAGATGAAGTAAATTATGTACACTAAGAAGAATGCTGAGTTATGCTTTTAGGCTATCTTCGCGATAATATTCCGAAGCCAAAGCACAACCTTGATTAAGAAAGTTCAAAAATGATATCATAGCATGCTTGGAGGCTCAAACGCCTCAAAATCGACCTGTTTCACGACGCAGACCAAGGTTCCCTGACCTGGGAAGCCCCTGTGATGACGGGCTCATAGTAGGTGCTAAGCTACTTCGCTTCAATGGGCTAGAAGGCCTCTTCAGGGGGCTTGTGCCTTTCTCCTTGTAGAAAAAGTCTCCGCTGTTCTGAACTCTGCGATCGAAGCCTGTTGAGGCAGACTTCCTCAAAGGCGAGTTTGCGTGCGAATAAACACCCAGACTGCCCCCATCGCCAGTACCAGTTGTTGGGGGTCTGAATTGAGGCTGTCGCATTGATGTGCCTGTAGTCCGTGCTAACGGAGAGACATCTTGAGATGGTGTATGGAGTGAGGCTTGTGTTTGTAGAACGGGCGTTGAGAGAGGGTGTGGGGAACCTGTCGGCCGACGAGGAGTAAATCCCTCGGGATCGACATGGCTCACGTAGTTGGGGTTAGGACTTGTTTTAAAGCCACGGTTGATAATGAAGGTTGGTGTGTAGACCTCCACTTTGTTCTCATGTGTTCCCTTCTGAGTGGAATCTGTTTCTGAGAACTGGGTTCCGACATCTCTCATCAAAGGCTGAGTCCGAGGGTGGACGTATTTAGTGTCATACTCCTTCAGAACTTCCTTGTGGACTAAAGTTGAGTCCTTCGCCTGTTGTGTGTATGAAGAGGAAATGAACGACATTTGAACGGACAGCAAGATCTCCAAAATCACGGTGGTGGCGATCGTGACGCTTGGCCTGGGATCAGAAAGCTGCGTTGGCAAGAAAAGCCAATAAACAAGCACATGTCCAGGGCTGAACAAGCAAAATAGGCGAACGCAGATGGGAAGAGGGTCCCATAGTGCGATCTCCCACACGTCCCGTTGAGCGTCAGGATGCGCGCGCGACTGGGCCGAGTCCGACGAGAGGGCATTCGCAATGTATCTGAAGGGAGAAGAGGTTATAGGGCTCGAATCGACCCGAACGCGCTGTGCCGATGGAGTTGCAGGTGTCTTTTCAATAGGATTCTCGAACAGGCGATAACGTCGCTTGCGAAAAAATGTGTATAATGCGTTTCCGACGGAGGCGAGTGAAAGACTATGGACGATGAGGGTTGCCTAAACAGCCATGGCCTGTTAGTAACTTATAAAGAAGATGAAACGATAAACTGAGCATGATTATGACATACCAGCCAACTCAACCATGGGATGCCCTCGTCGTCTCCAA
This sequence comes from Tympanopsis confertula, assembly GCA_026745395.1. Classification (NCBI taxonomy): domain Eukaryota; kingdom Fungi; phylum Ascomycota; class Sordariomycetes; order Coronophorales; family Scortechiniaceae; genus Tympanopsis; species Tympanopsis confertula. The sequence goes on along the minus strand of JAOYNU010082709.1, from coordinate 10,625 downwards.
ACACATCGTCAAGAGCCTGGCTGCCGCTGGAGCGACTATTTGCCCGGGCGATGAGGAATGTGAGGTTCAACGAAAAGCCGATAGTCAGACCCCAGTCCTTTTCTAACTGATCCCAGTCATTTCCCTCTATCTCTTCAGAAAACCAGAGCAGGAGATCCCACGGGCTAAAGTAGGATCGGATGCGCTCCCCCAGTGGGCGGCGGCGCACAAGACGTGGCATGGTCCGTGAGTGACTCGAAGCTGTATCAGTTGGGGAAAGTAAATCAAAAGAACAGAAGCTGTCCCTCCGCAGCTTCCTCCTAAGTAGTTTTGGGGAACAAAGGCATGAAGATCAATGATCGCAGAGTTAAAAGAACAATGAACCTCGAGGTCAAGAAAAGTAAACAAGATGGGTCCGGCTTATGTCATCTTTTCCCCCGGCGATAACCACGATCGGAGCACGACAGCGGTTCCTGAGCTTCGAGCCACATTGGTCCGCGTGAGATCTTTATTTCACCGACTGCGCGCCCTGCTAGAACAGACTTTGTCTAACTAGTGATCCGGCTCATCATGGCGGTATCATCCGCAGCTTACAAGGTAAGTTGACAGGTGGACTCGCTTCTCGAACCCCTCCCGCCGATAACGTCGCTGACTCTCTTGCCCTGGAGGATCGCCAATTCTTGGCCGTCATTGGTGATGAAGAGTAAATCGCTCTTGGATCTTGGGTACAACGTACTCTTATGATATTTGGTGTTAACTTTCGGCTTCCTAGTTCTGTGACTGGACTTTTGCTAGCTGGCATTGGTGTATGTTCTGCGGGTCTCAAGCTTCGAGCTATGCCACCCAACCTCCAACCACTGAAATTCATTCATTGACTGACATGGAATGTGTATGCAGCATGTGACCGATCCCCCAGATGCACAGCGTAACTTCCTTGTCGTTGATGCGAAGACCGAGACCTCCGAGATCGAGCGAGCTTTCCAAGCCTTCACCCAGGAGAGAAAAGATATCGGCGTGGTGCTTATCAACCAACACGTCAGTTACCATTACATCTCAACTAATTATTATACCCGTTCGTGTGCTCATTTTTGATTCCAGGTTGCCGAGCGCATTCGCCACAGCGTCGACACATTCACCGATCCTTTTCCCGCGGTCCTCGAAATCCCCAGCAAAGACCACCCTTACGACCCTGATAAGGACAGCGTCCTCAAGCGCGTACGCAGGCTGTTTGGAGAGTAGACTCAAAAATTATCATGGCTTTGTGTTTACTGTTACAGCGCTGATTTCCGCTTATTTGGCGTGCTGGATTCTATTTTATGTTCAATACTTCTGGAAATGGTACCTACATCTCGGTATCAGCACAATCTGTTAGGTCCCTGTTGTAAATCATGGGATCAAGAGAGTTAAAGAGTGGCCTTTCGCATATACTGGTAGAGCACATGAGCTCCTGCGATAACTTGGCCTGGCGTCATTACATTTTACCCGGTCACTTCATCTTCTGGTACCATTCTCCCCTCGTTGATTGATTTATACGAGTAGATTGTAATTAGTGGTCACTGTTATGTGGAACTGGACCAACGCTGAATTCACAGAGAGGTAATGCAAACCGAGAAACCGAAATAGCGCATGAGATGTCAAGATAAACTGTAGGGCTGATGGAAAATGACAAAAGCCAAGGGCACAAAGAGCGAGGGTCATAGCTATGCATAACTAGGGGCGTTTAATGGCATCGAAGTTCTTCAAACTAGCGCTGATACTGACGAGGCATGAAAAGATGAGGATGAACACTTGAGTTGAAGTGAAGGAATTTCAAGGCTGAAGCATGGTGCTTGGAGACTAGAATCCCGGCAGGTTCATGGCAATGTCCTTTCCTTCCAAGCAGGTCACATGCTCGTCTGTCTTGGTGTAGACATCAGCGAACACGGAGTATTTTCCCTTGATCGCATGGCGTTAGTTGACACGGCAGATATATTCCTCGGCGGGCTGGAACTTACAGGAGGAATTTGCGAAGGCAGCTTGACTTGCTTTGTGAGAGTCATCTTGCCTTCTTTGATAGGGCATGACAGATCAACGTTGGAGACTTGGTCACAAAGATCAGCCGTCTGCTTGATCAGAGTGATCAATCCATATTTGACCACGAGGTTCACATAAGCTCCCTTCTCAATAGTTTGATCGAGGGTTCCGCTGGCTGTGATGGTAAGAACCTCGCCACTATGGTTTATTATTAGCTACAAGATCATCTGTCACAATCAATCACTGGCTTGGAGGCACATACGGCTTGGGAGGGTTTGGCGTGAGATCGACTTGCTCGATATGGAGAATGTTCTCACTTGGAGCATCGCAGTAGGTCAGTGGGTTGTTTCCCTTGACTGGAACGGCATCGGTAGTATCAACGCCATATGTGGACTGAGAGTAGTCGAGGAATGAGGAGATAGCGGCAGCGGAGACGGAGAGCGGAGCCGTGAGGAGAAGAGCGGTGGTGAGGAGCTTCATGGCTGCGTATCCACGGGCTATCAAGAAGCCTGTGAGCGAGCCTAGGTGTAGATTTCTGTATTCCCTGACTCTGTGTCGTCCAAGTCCGAGTATCCAAGGTGAAGGATAGACGAAGGCTGAAGGGCGGACATGACGACGACCCACGGCTGTGTCAGTTGACAACGGAACAATTGATGATCCGGGCCCGGAAGATCGCCATCGCATTTGGAGTGTGAGGGGTGTTCCTGCATCTCAGCGGCTGGGATTGCGCCACTCACCACTCACCGTTCAACATTACCTTCTCATCCAGCTTCTCTTTCCTTGGTTCTTTTTTGCCTTTCAAAATTGCCAGCATTGCTCTGTTCTCCTCGATTTTAGTTCGCGACCCACCCATGAGAACCTTGGCCGCTTCCCTATCGATAAGCGCTTCGATCGTCGGAGCAGATAAGGCGCTCGGTCTATCCGTACGTCATAACACGCGCCTACCACCAACCTTTCGAACATCCAAGCCAAGACAACGGATTCGTGCATCGATGAAAACACATGCGCAGGGCACACCGACCTGATGATGCTTAAAGGGAAATGCCGCTCAATAATCATCCAAATAGCCGATTTTTTATTCGCATTCTCTTTGCTATATATCTCCTCTCTACTGGCCGAAGATTCCAGACCTCGGGAGTTTCCACCTCTGAGGATTTAGGGCTATTTTCAGCCTTAGCCTACTAACCTTCCAAGGTCAGAATGAACTTAATGTGGAGGTAGTATAGATAGGTATAGGTCAAGATATGTAAATTGATAGAACACCGATTGAAGGAGAGAATGGGAGGCGGAGCCTCCCCAGGTGGAGTGCTAGATCCATACATACCAGTTGACAACATTGAAGTGTAGGTAACCTTCAATGTTCGAACGAGGCGGACCTCGGGAGATATCCAGGCGAAAATCTCCATTACCAACGTTCCAAGGTTGTAAACTTTGAATAGAAGGACACCTGGGCAGAACCCACCTGAGCAGGTACACGTGTAGTGCTCTACCACCAGGTAGGGGCAAAACAGACAGATGAGCTATGGAAAAAGGGAATACTGGTCTATGTAGACTGTAGATCTCCAAAGGCTGGGAGCTCTCGAAGGTTATTGAAGCACTAGAGAGTATCTACAGTATCATAGGGGCTCTCTTCATTACATGCTTACATTAAGATACCTTACTAGGAACTCAAGGAAGACCCAGCTTCGAAGCAAATATTGTTATCAATTGCATTTACCACTACCCATGATCCATTTTCTCTTCATTGACGTTGCACGTTACAGGAGCAATATAATGGCGGTAGAGATATCGAAGGTAGAAAAAGTGAAAATTGTACACTATGAAGAGTCCGCGAAACAGCCCCAAGAAACCGACCCAGTCGGCGCATGCAAGGATGGGACTTTGTGACGGATTAGAAACACGCAAGTGGTGGAGCAAGGTCGGGAAACATGAACAGGTTGGGGATGGGGAAAAGGTCGAGAAGTAGAAAAAATAAGGGAGAAGGTGAAAAAGGAAATCTTTTGTGGAACCTCGCGAAATCAAATGAAAAACGTTGATCATTACTCCTGAAGCTCTCTATGCTGGGTTCTCGCCATCCTTAGACGGGACTTTTGATTCGGTGGCCGGCTGCGACTTGGTGAGCACGGGGGAAGTGTGTGTAGAGGGAGGGGAAGTCGCCAGGTTGTCACGGTCTTCCAGCGAGGCGAGAGCACTGATCGATATATTAGCAAAATGTCCATTCGAAAAGAGAGGCGACTTATCGAGCTTACCTGAAAGCATTCATGGAGGAAGAAGCATCCTTGTCTTCTTTCTTGCCGGCAGGGGGAGTACCAGTACGGCTGCTGGCGGCACTGTCGTCACTGCCGCGGACAAGGTTACCACCAGGGCCTAGACCCTTACGGCCACTGCCGCTGCGGGAGCCAAGCAGGCTTGAGGGGCCGAAGGACATGGGCTGGTTGGTGTTGCGAGTAGAGCGCAAGCGACGGAGATCATCACTTCCAACCTTGCTGGAAGCATAATCGGGGGGAGGTGCCTGGCTGCCGTATCCACCGAAGCCACGGGCATCGCCGCGGCCCATCTGAGGGCGGCCACCGGGACCACCACCTCCTCCACGGTTGGATTGCTGACGCTGGCGTTCAGCTTCAGCTTCTTGCTGGGCACGGGCGGCCTGGTTCCAGGTTAGCGCTGCGATCTATAGATGAAAAGCGTTGTAGGGAAAACAAACCTCTTCACGGATTTGCTGAATGGTCTTGGGACCCTTGTCAGAGTCCTTGGATTGCCAGCGGTGCTTGCGGAGATCGACGATATCCTGCGGCCTTGGTCAGTATAAAGTTCGGCGTAATAAAAAATATGATTTATACATACCATCAACATGAATCTTAAACGGCTGTTGAGGCCGGGGATATCGATAATCATCTTAATTCTTGCGAAGTAGGCATCCATCTGTGGAACAGTTAGTAAGAGAATAGACCCCCGGAGGACATAGTTTGGTTACATACCATAGCGGGACCCTTCTCACTCGAGTCGAGGGAAGCACCGATGGTGCGGAGCAAGCTGGTCAAGGATTCAACCCTGCAGGTCATGTTAGCATACTGGCATTCAAAGACGAAAGTTAATATATCCACGAAGTGAACTTACTCGGCCTCGTCGGGAAGTCCCTCGTAATCAACGAGCTTCTTGACACACTCGTGCATGATACGCTCCGTCAACATGCCCAACTTGTAAAGTTCACCAATGAACTTGACAAGACCGAGACCACGGCGCTTAGCAGCAGCGGCAACGTAATATTCATCGGACATCATGGCGACTTCTTCGGTCACACCATCTGGCTTAGGGGGCAGGTTGACCTTCCAACCACGCTCGAACTCCTCTTGACAACGGTTAAGCAAGTACTTGCGGAAGAGGTTTCCGCCAGCAACAACGTTGCCGTTCTTGTCACGAATGTTCTCGTCCTTGATTTCGGGGCTCATGCTCTCGAGCATGGCCTTACAGAACTTGGCGTACATAGGAGCCCAGTGAGCTTCGTCGGTAGCCTTCTCGAATGTAAGCTGAATGACTTGTCGAAGAGTGCGGCCGTCTGATTCGTCCTTGGACTGCGAAACGATTTCCAGAATCTGGACCGAGATTCGCTCGAATTTCTCGGGTGTCATCTTGTTGCTATATTGAATTCAGATTAGTATTCATGTATGAACCTGACAGGGAATGGGGAAGGAAGGTGGTTTCTTACAGGTTAGACTTGACCTTGCGCTGCACTGCGTTAGGGTCAAGGTGGCCTTCTTGCTCTCCAGGCGCCGGGCCAGAATTGGCTTGGACAAGACTGCGAGGCTTCCAGCCAGACTCTGAGGTCTGGATGGCCTTCAAGTCCATACCAGCAGTAAGAGGCATGTTCTTGTTTTGCTCTTCATCACGCTTGCCACCCTTGCGTCTGCTGTCATTGCGACCACCGCTCTTGCTACCACCACGGGGCATTTGTCCAACACCGGAAGGAGTACGGCTGCCCATAGGGTTGCCCATACCACGGCCAATTGGGTTGGGGAAGCCGCCGCCGAAGGTGTTCATTCTTTGAGGGCCATTGAGAGAAGGAGTGCGGGCGGTACCGAAGCTACCCATAGGGGTAGAGCCAGGGCGCGATGGGTTGCGTCCACCCATGCTGGGTGTGCGAGCGGACTGAGGGCGCGAGGATTCAGCGTCCCCAACGGTGTCTCTGACACGGATATCCCAGTCGGCAGAAGGCTTGTCCTTGTAGACAGCCTGGAACTGAAGCAAGAAGTCACGGTCGTAGTGGAACTGGCGACCGGCAGGAGAGCTGGCATTGAGAGCTGGGTTGGGAGGAGTGATAGAAGAGGGATAGGTGATCTTGCTGAGATCTTCGAGGAACTTAGCGTTCTGCAAGGCCTTCATGGCTGCGGTGGGCTCAGTAGACTTGGCGGTCTCAACCTTCAGACCAGTAGGCTTCTTGGGAGCAGCGCTAGCGGGCTGGCTAGGAGGTCCCATGCCCTGCGAAGGAGTGGTAGCACCGCTATCCTCAGATGTGGTAGTTGCCTGGTAGCCCTTGTCGGACTTGAGAGACGCAAATGCATCACGAGCCTTCTCATCTTCACCAGTCTCGCCCTTAGCACGGGCTTGCTCCTTAGCAATTTCGCGCTCTTCGGCCTCCCGTTCGGCTTTCTTCATGTTCGCTTCGTAGGATTCGCGTTCCTCACGCTCCTTGCGCTCCTCAGCTTCCTTCTTCTCTTGCTTGCGGCGGTTGTAGTCCTCCTCGGCAGCACGCTCCTTAGCCTCAATTTCGGCCATCTCACGCTCAATAGCATCGAAGTCGATTTCGTCGTCATCAGCAGGCAAAGGAGCAGGAGCAGGAGCCTTCTTTGGTTCCTCTTCCTTCTTGGGCTCTTCGACCTTCTTAGGCGCCTCAGCGGGAGCTGACTTCTCCTTCAAGTCCAAGCCCTCAAGAGCAGTGCGAGCGGCCTCAGTATCGTCCTTCTTGGCGGGTTCAGTAGCCTCAGCGGGCTTGCTAGCAGCCTCAGCCTGGCGCTTCTGAGCAGCTTCGTCCTCCTGGACCTTCCTCAACACGGCGTTCTTCAGCTCTTGCTTCTTTTCGTCGTCAGTCTTGGCGACGCTGGACTTGCTGTCTGAACGGGTGTGATCGCTGGCACTGGCTGTTCGCGGTGGAGGTGTCGACGAGGGAGTGCCGATCTTCACAGGCGAAGGAGTGGCGCGAGCGGGAGAAGCAGGCGCATTAAAGTTTCTCACATTACCACTGGGATCCTTAATAACAATAGCACTTTTCTTGGGAATAACGAATTGCGACTTCGCGGGAGCTGGGCTGTTAGAAGATCTGCTGCCAGTGTGAGCGTGGCCAGGAGCAGGAGGACCAGATGTGGCTGGGCCTTGTCCAAGACTTGATCCAGGTCGGTCAGTGGAGACCTGGGATGGAGTGCGCGAGAGAGGGGTGGCGGTTGGCGGGGGGTGGACAGGGTACTGAGCACCGGGCATGAAGCCAGCTTGAGGGTTGAAGGGCATGCCAGGACGAGGTTGCGGAGAAGGAGGAGTCATATAAGGGGGCATTCCGTATTGTGGTTGATAGTAGCCATAGTTGGGATCGTAGTTCGGTGGGTATGCCTGTCGGTTTTTCATTATTGTTAGAATCTTTTCAAATTGACCACTTTCAGGCGCAAGATTTGGGAGAGCATCCGGGAGGGGCGGTCCTGGTAAAGGCGCCGATATCGTAGCTTTCCGATCTTCATTGCCTTTGAAATCACCACGCCGGGCAGAGTTTTTATTATGACGAAAGAAAGGTTTAGATCTCACAGTTTGGGGGCCCATGTGCTGTCCTGGGTATCCATAAGGCTGAGGGGGCATTTGCCCCATCGGTACAGGGTTCATCTGGTTCATCTGGGGAGTTGTAGGATGAGCGTTGGCCAGAGCAGGGCTGCGAGTCGCCTGATGAGGTGAGTTCGGGAATGGCATCGGACGGCCTTGGTTGGGACCATGGAACTGAGGACCCATGCCACCCCGAGGCTGATTCGGGGTCGGACGGAAATTCGGGCCTGGTGAGTATGGTGCTTGTCCTTGGTATCCAGATTGGGAATATCCACGGCCACGGCCACCCTGGTGGTGGTAGCCACCACGTCCAGGGGGACCACCCATGTGGTTGCTCATGTCACTGTGAGTCGATTGGGAGGATTCGCGGCGGAGGTGTTGAGCACCGGGAGCGAGAGGAGCCTGTAAATTTGGTCGCATTAGTCAGATCCTGGTCATAACATGGGGGGAATGGGCGAGTATTGAGAGCAAATAACGCATGAAAAGATATTTTCCTTTCTCGGGCGGGTTCGCTGTTGCATTCACGGCGCGCGCTTTTCAAGCAGCTTCGCTTTTCTTGATACGATGCGCGATGCAAACAGACAAAGAAAGCAGGGGGAACATAATGGGAAATCGTTCTCTTACGTTGTTATCACCAGTCTCGCCAAAGCTGCCGAAGTTAGGGACGTTGCCCTGGGCCTGGTAGGTGGATGGTGGACGGCCTCCGCTGTTAGCAGGCTGAGGAATGGGCGAGGGAGAAGTCTGCGGCGAGGTGACACGCGGGTTCATCGACGGGGCACCCAGGCCGGACTGCGACTGGTTGGATGCAAGCACGGCAGGATTGCCCATGTTGGGAGAGCTCTGGGCATTGGCGAAGCCGAACTGGAGGCTGTTAGGCCGGCTGGCAGGACCGCCGCCATTGGGAATGAAGCCCGAGGCACCGGCAGAGGTAATAGTCACGGAGGGCTTGCGGGAGTGATCATTTTGAGGAGCAGCAGGGGCAGTCGGGGCGCCATTCACGATGGTGACACCCGGCGACGCGGCCTGCTGAGCGGGTTGGTTTTGCATGGGTTTGCCGTTCACAGGAGACACTGAAGTCGACTTCCCATGTTGCGCTGGGCCTCCCACGGTGACGGGAGCGGCGGACGAGTCCGTCGCGGACTTCTTTGCAGCCGTGGCGTTGGCGTAGGATTTGGCTGGCGCCGGGGCAGTCGCAGCCAAAGGGGTAGAAGAGGCGGGCTGAGTCGAAGCGGGGGTAGCGGTGCTCTGTCCTTGTTGAACGCCCGACTGAGGAGGGTTCGAGGTCATTAGACAGGTAGGATTCACGCCAGGACGCGACGAAGGAGAGAGTCAGAAGGTGACCGTGATGTCAAGATATAAAGGAAGCTCGACAGGGCCGCATCCAAATCTGGGAACCTGGACGCGGGGGGAGGATTCAAGGGTCGACACTAGAATTAGTGAAAGAAAGTCAGATCAACCAGTGTTGAAATGACGACCAGCAACGCAAAAGAAAAGCGTGTGGTCAAAAGGGGTGGTGTTGGTTGGGTGGGTTCAACACAAGGTGGTGTGTGGGAAGGGAAGGAAAAAATCCAGAAGAAAAAAAGTTGTGTTCGGTGGGAAAAAAAATCGGGTGTGTGGAAGGAGAGAATTTCGGGCTCGCTCGACTCACCTTGTCGCGGGAAATAGTTCACACTTTATTTATCACTAGTCGACAGGGCTAGCGAAGAGGATATTCACTGATGAGAGAAATATCTGGTCTGGTGGGAGAGGACCTGGTGAAGGGAGGGGTCTCTATCGAACTAAACTCCGCCGCCACCATGACATCTGCGGGAGTACGAGAGAGCCTCACTGTGTGCATGGTAATTCACTTCATGACTCATGGATACTAGATTCGTACATATTCACTGGTTTTTATCTTACATTCAAGGTCATCTTCACTATACACATTCTACCCATACTACTCATACTTGCATCTGGACAGTGAGTGGATCTATGCTGGAAGTTCTCCGTCTTCCCCGTTCGCCACAGAAACACCCGACACTCCGCAGTGGTCCAGAGGGCCCCAGCGCCTGATCAAGAACATATAAGCAGATATTCTGAATAGGAGAACGCAAATATCTTATTTAAAAAACATTCATGTATAACCTGTCTCCTAGACATTGCCTAGGGATGCCCGGATGCCCGGATGCCCGGATGCCTCGAAGGGATACACTATGCATTCTTGGGATCGACTTCTCCCGAGTCCCGCCTTGCAGATGCTGCAGGCCGAATTTCTTCCGATCGGATTGAATCGGCTGGCTTTGGCCTACGAATCAGCATCCAGATGACATTGGTACTCGCCTCGACAGGTTTAGCGGCTCAGAGAACAAATCATATGTCGACGGGAGAAGCTCTCAGGCTCACTTTTATTGATAGCAAGGCTCAAAGATACCATATTCTCCTCTTTAAACTACTGACCTACTACCGTGTCTCTTAACTCTACCCTAAAAATATCCAGTGCAGTGGCGGATCACGCTTACTGCAGGAATCGATGCTGGGCTGAACAGGCAAATCATAGTTTCAGGTAAAGCTAATTTATTGTTCTTATTGCTTCATTTCATGGTACCCATCGCTGGAATCTTTTGGATATTCTGCGTCTCTCTTTCCAAGGTTGGATACAACCAGCGATAAATGTCGGAGGATGACAAAATGGGCGTGGATGAAGTCGACCTCGAATAGCATGTTATTATTGAAAGTGCTAGGCGCTCGAAAGTCGCATTTTCAGCCTCGAATCCTTTCTTCTGTCCCACTAGCCTTAGTAAGAAAGCTAGAGCGGAACAACTCTTACAATCTTGACGCTAGGTCCTTCTCAATCG